>OMLP01044816.1:7707-21471 GCA_900302685.1 Spondyliosoma cantharus | reverse complement strand
CACTGGGCAGGAACATTCTAGTATAATCTAGTATAAGAAAATAAAACAAACTGTCTCTATAGTTTTACTGTTGCAACCACATTCTGAAGCAGATGGTCTGATTTTAGAAACTATAATGAAACTGTGTGGGAAGGCTGTACCTTTGTTATTTGTAAACTTATCATACATAATACATTTTGTATCAATCATACCTGTATCTATTGTTAGTGAGATCAGATGGTTGTATGAATAATGTGAAAGGTGGCTGTAAACATCATCTCACAGAAACATGCTCCCACTTTTTTGTAATAAGTTTTTATTTCATCATGGAGTGCTCTTTGTCACGCTATAAAAAGTGTTAAGTTTCTTCTTTATTATTTGCTCTGTCTGTCACCGCAGTCACTCAACACAAGTTGACATTTTCAGTTGGGCGTACTGACGGTTTAACTGAATGAACGGATGTATGCACAGTTAATGCTTGTTAATTGAGAAATGCATTCAGAGTCTGGGGATTCTGTGCTAAGGTAATGATCTGTTACACATTTTGCCATTAGCCCAATAAATCTCTGTGCCACCAGTCATTAAACTCAACAGCAAAGTTGTGTGAAGCGACGAAAGTGAGTTTATTTATGGCAGCATGCTTTAATATTCACCGCTAATGTATGGACAAAGAAAAAGACTGCTGCTTTCTCTCTGGAGTTTTACATTGAAGAGACATACAAATATTCATATTGTTAATTTTGAAACTACTATAATGTATGTACAGTATAATACTGTGCATACTGTACATACTTTCTGTAGGCAAGCAAAGCCCCTATTCCAGCAAAGGTTTGTGCAAAAAGTGACATATCATGATGCCATGTGTAATGAGTAGAAAAACTCTGTCTGTGGATATTTTCACTTTCAGGTTTGTATATTTGCAGCTTAGATGATTGTTTACATTCGAAATAAATTTGAAGAATTTCATGGCCCTTTATAGACCAAAGTAGAAAAAATCCGGTTGTAGTTTATTAAGTTGTTAAAATGAAAACGCATTGTTTGCAAGCTAAAAATCAAGGCTGTCAAACATGACATTTCCGTTACAGCCTCTTTAAATGAGTATAATTATTTTCAAATGGATGAAAATAACACCATAAATGACTGAGCTAATGCTAAAAAGAAGCATGTCTGAGGATTTGTATTCCACAGAGAGCAATTCATATTAGTGTCAAAAGCAGTCCATTATGGTGTAAGGGTCTGTGACTCTGGCACTGAGCTGTGCTTTTGGTGATGAAGGAGGCTATTTGCTTGTAATGTGTCTTGATTTGCATGAATTCTTCAGTGACTGAGATGAAAACTCAGAGTGCTCAGCTCAAGAGACATGCTGTAGGTGCAAAAAAAAAAATTCCAAAAGCAAATGGCCCTTGAAATACAAACTTAGTGAAAGTGAACTGGTGTGTTGGAAGTCTTCTTCTTTTGCTTACGTGTACATAACTGTGCAACTGCAATGTAACCGTAAGACTAGTACTTTTTAGCATTTAATACATGTTGCATATTTGATGCTGCAGACCCATCTGCACGACTGACTGCAATTATAAGGAAATAAAACATCTAGAATTGTACTGAGGAGCAGATGAGGGCCTAGCTGGTGGACACTGTACCGACAAATCTGCAAATTAATTATAAAACTCACCTATTCCATCAAAATGTCTAGGGAGCTACTAAGTGATGGGTTTCTGGTAATTAGTAAGTAATGATGTGAAGTATTGGATCACATCCTCTACAGTATATTGATCCTACAGAGACTTCTACGTTAGACTGAAGACTCACTTATGACTGAGGGGGGAAGAGAGCCGAGAGTGAGGTTCTAATCTGTATCCTGTTTTATACACATGCAGGGAACATGTGGCTCAGTGGTATGATATGTGTTGTGTGTATGTGCATGCATATACGGTATGTATGTGCATTTGTTTTTGTGTCCTTTAGACACTAAGGAATGGTAATTGTCTCCAGTGAATGTCTCCTCTGCCTGTCATAAGCTATACTCATTAACACTCAAAATATTGGTCGTTGCGTGTATTTGTGCTTGTGTTTGTTTGTGGGAGAGAGAGAGAGGGGGGATGGGGGTGAAAAAGGGTGAATTAAAGTGAAAGACACAAGGTGTTTGTCATAAGTCATCCTCATTCTATGTCAAAAGCTCACACATTTACACTCCAAAATTCTCTCTCTCTGACAGCTCCCAATGCAGCACATGGAAGCCCCCTCTTTGATAGGTAGACGTTGCTAAAGGATGCAAGTCCCTTCTTGGCAATTTCCTAAAATAAAACTAAAAGAATACATTTTACAACACAAGTAATATTATGGTAAAATACCTTACAAGAAGCTTTTCTGTTCTTGTTTTGTTCGTCTTCAAAATGACCAGAAACAGAGGTCCCCTCTTAGATAGTGGAGACATGTAGTGCCCTGTTGGCAATATTGACGTGTGTGTGTGTGTGTGTGTGTGTGTGTGTGCATGTGTGACCATGACCAACATTACTGTGTTGGAAACCGCTCAACAGAGTAATAACAGTGTCTTTTTTTCCTCTCAGTGTCCTAAAAGACAGTTGAATAATAAATATAAACCACTGGGAAGTTTATTTATTGAAAATATGGGTTGATTCTCCAATCAGGGCCCTTGACCGAAGCACTGGCTTTGTTCTCGAGTTGGTAATCGGGCACTGTATGTCAGCTGCCCACTGCGCCCATGGGATGGGTAAAATGCAGAGCGGCAGTTTCACCATGTTGTACATTGTATGATATGTGATAAGAATAAATATCCTTCTATTCTTCTTCTATAGATATGGGTTCTATAGATTATGTGTTTTCATGACCAGAGGCACTCAGTGTGCATGCTGATAAAATCAGTTGCATCCAACCATATCAGGGTTAGGGTCCCCTGATCCCTGTTAAAAGCTCTCCCCAACCATGATGACCAACTAACACTTTGGTGGATGAGATTAGTCTGTTCTCTCCTAAGAAGAAACAAACATTCATATCAGTGTAGTATTTTTTTAATCCATAAGAGGGGGAACATGTTTTCCTCACCCCTCTTCACCTTCAAAGCAGAATCATGGTATTTTACAACATTTTAGGAGGCTAGGCTTCATTAAGCCCATATGGCCATTCAGGTTTAGCTATTTTGGCATGTTCAAGGGCTAAACCTGGAGAGACAAAGGGAAAGAAACCTGTCCTGTTGTTTCTGGGGTTGCAGGTGCAGAACATGAAATGTGTCCTTTTCAGCAGTTATGAGTCGCATCTTGACAGTTCAATTTGTTCTGCAAACGGCTGCCAAAAGACTAAATTGTGGGCTCAGGTCTTTTTTTGGCTCGCTAACTAGTGATCCTTGTCACTGTCTTGGACGCTGCCCGTCGTGAGCTCTCTGTTTCTCTAAAGGTCTCACAGCAATGTTTGCTCGCTCTATTCCTCATCAGACCCATATTTCCAAGCTCCCTTCCTTCAGCCAGGGAAATTGGATGTTGAAAACCTCTGTCCTAGATCACATTTAAGAGACAGATGGTGTGTTGAAAACAAAATAGGCAAGCTTTTCCTCTCTGTTCAACCTGCAGTACCTTGAGAAGCTGTCACAGCTCTCATAATACAGACTTTATTTGTATCCTTAAAGAAGATAAACATATTTCCCTTTTTCACTTTTTAGATTAACCTGAGCTAACCTTTTATTGTAAGTTTGCAAGTGTCTCAGTGAATATGATAACATACTGACGGAAGTTTTTACCCAAAAGTGTAAAGCTTCCCCAAGAATGCAATATTGTGTCATGAGCTTGTAATATGTGAATCCTTACCACAGGCCCAGCCCATCAGTAACATCCTTGAATCTAGAACAGGATTAGTCCACAGTGCTTATTATCAGTCTGTCAGACTCACTGCAATGAAATTCAATAACACAGAGGAGGAGATGGGGCAGGGGAAGTATGAGGACCACAGGAAGTACATCATTGTAACAATTAAGCACATTGTGCATATATTTACACACCTCTTCAAAGAGAACTAGTGATTTGAATGAAATGTAGTTGATTTTCTTTTTGCATTTTCAGAGGGGAGCAGTGGAAGCTATTGACTGTATGCCTGAGATTGATCAATCCACTTCACACGGGCAGGATGTGATGTTCACATTCAGTTTGCCTTGAGGCATTTTATTAGATTTGTTATGATGTTATTGCAGTCCTGCGTATGCCTTATTTTTTCTTTGTGGTGAACAAAGTGTCTGAGAGTTTTCTGGGGCACTCGCTGTGGAAAAGATTATGGGTGCTTTCAGTGCTTGGCGGAACTAGCGTAAGTATCAGAGTGACATAACAACTGATGCAGCGGCAGCACTTTACAGGCTTGGGGAGTGTTAATAGTGTTAGAAGTATCTATCTAAATGAATGAATGATACCTGTTGCTCTAAGAAAGAGGATTGGCATCCTTTTACCACAGAAGACACTAGTTCTGGCCACATTTGCTGGGTAGACGACGCTGCGGCGTTAGAGCAGCCATGCTGGCGGTGTGAATGGTGCCTCTCGTGCGTGTCAAGCAAGGCTGCAGCATCATCTAGAGATTCGGAGTCTTGGCTGTTTTTGCTGTGACACGTGCGGTTCTTTACAGAAACAGACCCGAAAGTGACCTGTAGACAGTCATATCAACATCATAACAGCGTTTCACTCCAATTTTAATGTCTTTATCTGTAGAATCCATAGAGACATGAAGAGAATACATGTGGTGAATAACAACAGGTGAACGACGCCACTCTCACAGAACAATATGTGCATTAACTTGAGAGAACCTGACACCATTATTTCATAAACTCAACATACGATTCATCACATCATTCATGGACTTCTTTTAGCTGTTTTTAGATAGGGTTAGGATTAGGTTTTTTAAGATGGAGATAATTATCTGTTGTATCTTCACGGCCCATTAGCTGCAGATTGAACGATGCCCACAGGAATGCCAGTGTCATTGTTCTGTCAACTTTAGAGGCTTTTGAGTTATTTTTCCTCCTAGCAAAAAA
The DNA here is from genome assembly GCA_900302685.1 of Spondyliosoma cantharus. Taxonomy (NCBI): domain Eukaryota; kingdom Metazoa; phylum Chordata; class Actinopteri; order Spariformes; family Sparidae; genus Spondyliosoma; species Spondyliosoma cantharus. Next base: position 16,466 of record OMLP01044816.1, on the reverse strand, counting down.
AAAAAAAAATCAACAACCTTTTCAAGTTATGCTCAACTTTCTAAAAGACTTATGCAGCCTTCAAACCGAGGCTGACCCCCTTTGTGTTCTGGAAAATATCTGTTTGCTATTGCCTGCAGTGTCTTGGAAGAGTTTTTGGTATGCTCACTTGTTATTTGAGGTTTAGTAATATTCTTTTATCAGCCTTAACTTTCTTCGCATAGTTTGTCAGAACAGGTATTTTGAATTTAGTTTTAAGTATCTAGGCAGAAACTAGATGTTTTTTAATCCGCTCCAAACTTCTTTCAGAGGTCCTTTGCCTCCACAGGATTTTGAAACTTGTGTGAAAACTTCTCTTAAACCACCTGTTTCCATTTAATTTTTTCCTCTCAAATTTAAATGAATCTTTTTTCTGTTGCACAATGCCTTTCTTTTCTATGTAGAAGTTGCATTTTTAGCTATTCTGACCAGACACACCGTCTTCATCTGCTGACCATAATTATTTTATAGATTATAGGAGTGTTGTAATGGAAAAAGTCTTTCATTGATCCCTTTTTAATTATTCCCCTACGAAGCTTGATTGCTCAAGTGTTGGTTATTTCGGGAGACTGAGATTGAAATTTTCTGTGGCCTTTTGTCTCTCTCTTGTGCAGGGTGACGATGTCCTGACAGTCATCAAAATGAAAGCACAGTGGCCGGCCTGGCAACCATATAATGTGTAAGTGATATTTCCTGATTATCATAATACTCACCACACATGTGCTATGGACTGAGCTCCATTTTATCACAAATTATAAATCATTTTCATCATCTTCCCCTTTACTAAAACACATCCAGGCACCTTCTAGACAGTGTAAAGTCAATCTGTGGAGACCTTAAACTTGCTAAGGTCTCACTCTGTTTTCACTGGTCTTATTAAACCATTATGATTGATTCATATGGGTATTATGTGTGGGAATAAACTGTTCATGATACTCAAGACCAAAGGCCTAATAATTAAACATTTGGTACTGAGTTACCTTCACAGAGGAACAGTCTAGGACTGTATTATGTATGAATTAATAACATTTTCATCATTGTGTTGTGCGTGCAACTATGTCCAACCTACAATCCTATGTAATATCCCAAAAATTCACTGTATAGTTATATAGATATCAGAATAAATTCAATTTAATCAATTGTTTTGTAATTCAAAGTAGCTTTATTTGCAGTACAATATACATTTGTGTTGCCAAAGCATCATACATCACATAATAAGTATAAAGTAATCCAACAGATCAGCAAATCGTAAAAAAATACATATTTATAATAATTTAAAACATCTTCATTATAGTTGTATTCACTCAGATATGTATGAAATATAGCACAATACCAGTCATCATGGTTCAATCCCAATTTAAGGTCTTATACCTCAGTCTGTTCCCTTTCTCAGAGGCTGTGGCATGCTGTTACATGTTTTGCTGATAATAATAGGCACTCCTCCTTCTCTCCAAATGTTTTTGGCACTTTTTGTGCTTCTGACAGGGTGCTAAAATCCATGAATATTTTTGAACATTCGGGGTACTATGTTTCCCTTATCAGAGTGTATATTGGACATGAAATGAGAGAAGAAAGTGCATTCCAGTCATCATTTCTGAGGGGTCACAGTGATGATACAGACTCCGGTCTCTGGGCAGCCAGCATTTAAAATGTCTTCCTTTTTCATGCTCAAGGTGGTGAGGCACCCAAATCGTTTTTTTCGTTAGAATTTTCTTTCTATTCTTTTACATTTTTACATTTTGTTGGACTGGATTGAATAACCAGTCCAACCTGTGATAATTTTTACAAAGATGTCATGGAAAAGTACTTTATTCTTTAGTACCTTCGAGGTAAGAGAGCTATAGGGAAAAAGAAAATAGATTACATTGGACGGTATGGCAGTTATATCAGGGCTGATGGAGAATGGAACTTTAAATGATGTATAAAAAGTGACCATCTATTTTTGTTCTTTTGACTTTTAAGTAAAACACATGATGTAACAGTTACTTTACATACATTTCTGACTTGATGTATGATTATAAACAGGATAACCTTTAAGACGTGTGGAGAAAAAGGAGTTGTTTGAATGATTCACAGCAGACCAGTATCGGGGGGAGTCTGGGATTACAACAGCCTCCCCTTTAACAGCCAGATTTACTACTAATGTTGAAGTCCCTCTAGTCCCTCCAGCAGCGAATTTGTTATAGGCTGGACTTCAATCATTATTGAGTAACTGTGTTGAGTTTGTAATGGTTCTGTGATATGTATGTGCCTATTGTAATATAAATTGTGTGTTTGACATGCTTTGAATTTAAGATCTTAATAAATCAGCCACTTATCTGCAGAGGAATGCAGAAAATGTTCAACACATTAAAATCCAAGTACAGTTGAGCTGTGACATTCTCTACAACTGGTAAACCACTTTAGATGATTCTGCATGTCCGAAGATTTTGAGGCGTCTGCACAGTTAGAAGTTAGTCTCCAAAGTTGCACCCAGAGGTTGCTGATCAGTGAAAACCCAAGCTCAAAGGTGTCCTGAAACTGCTGTCTACACCCTACTTGCAGTCTGTGTGTGCTCATTTACTCCTAAATTCATAAAAGCCATTTAATCTCTTATTCATGAGAAAAACAAGGAGCTTGTTGGCTATGCTCGCTCAGAAGAAATTCAGTGGTAGAAGCCTCAGTGGTGCGGTGTTGTTTCCTCAACCACAGGGCCCCGGTGAGGGCCATGTGTTTGGTCTCCAGAAGGGACAAAGGCAACCAAGAACAGAGGCAGTGATATCCACCAGGGCTAATTAGCTCACTCTGTGCTGTATGGGCAACCAATTAATTGTTTCAAATGGTGATCGTGGGCAGCGCATGCAGGAGGGTGTCAGATCAATTTCAGCGGCTTGTAGCAAGAAAAGGGAAGGAGATTTTGTATCGATGACTACATGGAAGTGTTCTGACCACTGAAGGAGTCTATAGAGAGTTGAAATAGTCTTTGGAGAGTTGATTAGCTTTACATACTGTAGCTGCATAAAAAAAATGCATAAATGCATATTCATGTCAACATGTTTCATGGTTGAGTGTATGTGTAATTGTGTTACTGCTCCAGAAATACAGTGTAAATATGCATGTTTGGGCAGCTCGTGTTTTTTATTTTTTATTTTTTATTTATTTCACCTTTTTTAACCAGGAAGTCCAAGGTGCATAACATGAACATGCACATACATTTGTGCCTTCTCTTGTACACTTGTGTATGTATAAAAAGAGGAGATTTTGCTGTCATTTAACACAAAAAAGAGCAGTTTTCAGTTGAAGCTTCCAACATGTCTTGCTTTGAAATATGTGAAGGATGAGAGACAGAAAGAACACAGCAGTCATTTAGAATAAAACACAAAGACTGGGATTTAAATACACAAGTAATGCTTTTTTTGGTCAATTTTGTGGTTAAGAAAACAGTTTGTGTACTGCAGCTTCATTCTGTAGAGTGAAGTGCCTCCTTTTACCCCAAGCTTTCAATTTCATTTGCCTATAAAGAAAAAAAAATGATTGCTGGAACAAAGGGCAAAGCAGCAGAGATGTAGCATAAGAACAGAGGTGGGAGATGAGAAAAGAATGAGGCTAAAGAAGTGCCAGCCATTATCACACATACAGCAGAGTGTCCACGAGAGTGGCTCTCCCGAGACCCAGAACATAATAGTAGAAAAAATAAACTTGAGTACAGTGGGAATTTATATCCCAGAAAATAAGGTACACTAGACAGCTCCTGAAGAGATGTGTCCATATGTTTCTGGGTCACTGGACTTTAATGAATACAGCCCAATAGAACAGGAGAGGACACATAATTCTTTATCAGCAATTAAACAATAAAAGTGACAAATTAATAAAACAGCTGAGGTTTTATTTATTAGTATTTACTTTATTTCTTAAATCTTTAAAAGAATGTGAAAAAATAACAGGTTTGACGTTATTATGTAAAGTTAGCATGCTAACAAGCCAACTCCAGCTTGTTCAGCCCTAAAGCTACTGCGCTGGCAGACCAAAAAATCAGTGATTTTAAATCTAAAATTGGTAGGCGACTGACATTACTGTCAGGTGACTGTTATTTTTCTTGTCTACTGTTAAACAAACTCAAAGTAGTGTTTTAGACTGTGGTGGGAACAAGTGATGCTTAAATTATGCTTCTTCAAAGATCTGCCCCTACAGATCTACTGTACAGTATGCAAAGAAAGGTTCTAAGTGCTGTATCGTGGGCAACTGGACTTGTTTCATTTTCTTGAAGATGCTTCACCTCTCATCCAAGAGGTTTCTTCAGTTCTAACTAACTGGAGGGGAGTTGCAGGCTTTTAAACTTTGTAGGAGTGTACAGAGTCGTTAAGCCCCTGATCGATCGCACCGGAGCCCTCGTTGGAGCAGCACAACGGTTAGATATGGATATTTTTAATATAATAACTGGTGAGCCTGTTGAAAGACAGAAAAATGTTCCTTACCGCATGCTGCCATGCATGTAATCCATCTAATCATCTTTCGAGATTTCGCTCTTCTGATGAGCCTCCTGAATTTGCACCCAAAATGCTGTCAAAACTTTCATTTATAATGCCAACTGCCAATGCAGTCTCCATAATTCTCGACCGGAAAAAGGCGTGAAAAACACAAAAAACCTTAAGAAAAAACAAAAAACGACCCCAAATCACAGAGATGCCAGTTCGCACGGGACTAATATTATCACATGACCTCTGTGTTTGGCGAAATATGGTAGGTAATTTGCGGAGGAATTATTACTTTACAAATTACGGACATGACAGATTCGCACGGGATTAAGATCACAGACGACCTCTGCAATTATTACAAATCCCTAGAGGTCTCTAGGTAATACTAGTCCCGTGCAAATAGGGCTTTAGTTGACTCACAGGTCATACTGACAACATTTTTATGTTGCCAAATCATTTTTTTAAATAATATATCTTTAGAGCTAGAAGAAAGGTGCAGAAAAGAAGTATCTACTTTTACGTAAAATATAATATTAAATTAAAAAAAACGTCAGCTACAAAACGATCTCTGAGAGTTGGTTCCTGCTTCTACAAAGGTTGTGAGTCAGAAGTGTAACAGCGTTGGTATCACGTGGTATCTTTGTTTCAATTCGAAGCTTGGTCATTGCAGGTTTGTTGAAAAAAAGGCTGTAAGCTAGCTAGCGTTAGCAATGTTACCACAGCCGTTTTCTGTCGCAGTGGGGTTAGGTTTAGGCAACAGCACTACCTATATTTCTTTACATAAATTGGTCAATGAGAACTATCTGTCCAAAGGTTTTCCAAGACTTCTGAGTCCTTTTTATTTGTTGTATGTGTGTCAAATATATGTGTAATGAGAAACCATGTTGAATGCATCCATTTGCAGAGCCGTAAGCAACCAGTAAGTCTATGGAAATGACACTTACCTTGGCCGATGGAAAAATCAATCTCAACATCTTATCATGGAGAATGGTGTGTGTGTGTGTGTGTGCGCGCGAATGTCATTCATATATCGCTGCAGATTCCAGCAGCAGAATAAATAAGATAACAATAGCAACGATTCCTGTTCACACTTCAGCATGAAGTAGCGCCTCACACGCAGTTTGAAGAAGACTTACCTGTTCAGACGACGCTTCAAGTACATGACAAGAGATAGCATTTTACACAAAACAATATCTTCTCTGTTTGGTGTAAAGAAATAGAAATGATCCAAAAACTGCTCATAAGCACTTTGCAAAACTGGAACTAATAGCACAGTAAATGTCAAAGCAACAGCAAGAGCAAGCAAAATCAAAGTAATCAGAGTGCGAGTGGAACACTTGAATGTCACGGTGCTAATCACCACTTTTCAAAATGCGACGTTTCACAGTATTATTACATGTTGTTCTCCAATTCGTAAGTGACATTCAAGGTTCCCACACTTCAGTAAGCTAATGATGACTTGCTAAATTTGGTTTCACTTCAGTAACCAACTTGAAAGAATCAAAGTTTTACCTTGAATGCTCAGTAGGGACCTTAGAAGCCAAGCTTCCCCTCTCTGCCCTGAGGAGGAGAGTCAAATGGCAAAGATCAGAAGTCCACTTACCCCACAGGGAGAAGAGGTGAGGATCACAGCCGGGATGGGAGGCCCACAACACTATGATCAAGCCTCACCCGCAAACCCCAAAACCCATTGTTTGAACAAAGAGAGTGTAGTTACCCCTTGGTGGTGATGGTGGTGGTGTACTGGAACTAGGACAGCAACTATTTGTGTTCATATGCCCATGTGAGTCTCATTTATGATTCCCATGCATCGAGCACAACAGAAACAGGTGACACATCTTAAACGTGTGAATGCAAAGCGAAAGCGGCACCTACCTTGAAAAGCTTTCATTTTATAGTTGAGAAAGCATTTTTTTTATTTTTTTTTTAAGTAAAAATGCCAATGACTTTATATACTTCATTTAAGTGAGTATATAATGCCAGAAAACACTGCTGTCATAGTTTAACTGATTCGGATAATTGAAAGGGTAATACCTTTACTTTTACCTATGAGATTTGATGAAATGTTCCATGAAGAAAGCAGATTCCAGACAAAAAGGAAGAACAAAAGGAGAGGAGACACCGATAAGTGTCATGGTCAAGTCGGAAAAGGACAGACGACATGAGAGAGAGACTTGATGGCTACAAATATAAGACAGGAAATGGGGACTGACAAAAGGAAGAGAAAGACGGAGACTTCACATCCCTGCTCTGCTGCGTGAGAAGGACATGCAGTCGCCACACAAATGGAAAGATCGAAGACTGAATGGATGGACTGTCTGCGCAGACACTCAAAACATGCACTACAGAAGCAAGGGTTATCTGAAAACATCAGTAAGCTAGTTTCCACCACCATGCATTACACCTTAATGTGAATGCAAGAGTCCCCTCACTTGAACCACATCATCATAAAACATCAGAATGTACAGTAGGTGGGAATAATTAAAAAGAAAAGATGAGAGGAAATTGACACGCGGCAGAGTGGGGAGCAGAAAGCTAAATGAGCTCGAAAAAGAGGTCATGTGAAAAAAAGTCCATGGGAGAATGAATATCAACTAGGTCGTTTCAAAATACGAAAATGACAGCTCATATCTGAGCAGCTTCAAGCCCGGGCACCGCGCAAAGAGTTAGAGGCAACACACACTTTCAGAGCATGATGTGAGCAGGAGAGACAATGGAGGAATGGCGGGTAGAAGGAACAGAGCTCATACCTTGGTCGCCCATCATCAGGTGTGCCAGACCTTAAAGGAAAACAAGAGCACAGTCAGAAGAGAACAAGGGATCATGGGAAGCTGTGCGACACTGACACGCAGGCATCTCTTACAGAGCAGATGTCTGTGGTACTTGGGGAGCGGTGGGACAGGGGAAGAGTGGGACGGAGAGAAGGAGGAGGGTGCACAGACAAGGGTCAGCATGATGAGCATTCAGTCAACCAAAGCTGGTTGCAATGCGTCATCCGCCACTTACTAGTCATCATTCAGAAATCTAAATTCAGCTTGACCTTTGGTTTTCTCTCCCTAACAACAGAAGAATTCACACAATTGTCGCACCACCTACGAATGAAAGAGCGATCCCTATACATAGATATAGCTGCAGAACGTTTCACATTGACCTTCAGCAGCTGTAAAGTGTCCATATAACATCTGAGTCACATTGTACAGGAAAAGGGAAGATGATTGGAAATGGTCTGGTCACCTCACCATTTTGAGCAGCAAATAGTACAAACTGCTGGTTTTAACAGTTTTGATTGTGCCACGTTCATTTGAGTGAGATAACTGACCTCCATTAGGCTAACCATGGCTGTCGGCTGACTGCTTTGTTTGGCTTATGGATTCATTTTCTCTCCATAGTTCTTCTGGAATTCGGGTGACATATTTTTTTAGCATTGCAATTCGATTTCAACACTTAATTGCTAATGGTGCTAAAACCATGATTGCTAATACTGAATTTCCAGCTCGCTAGCTGCCTCGCAAATGCAGCAACTGCAACCGGGAGAGCTCTTCCGTTAGCTTCCAACTATATTAGCTATTTCATTCCAGTGTTTTTCACTAGCAAGATTTTCCATTTGAGTAGCAAGTAGTACAGGCAGTAGTATTGGTTAAAACATTTTTTTAATTTTGCTACATTCATTTGAGATACCCAGAAAACCTACATAAATCAGGTTAACTGTGGCTTTCGGTGCATTACTAACTGCTTTGTGTTTGGCTAGTGGACCCATTTCCTCACCGGAGTTCTTCTGGAATTCAGGTGACATGTTTTTAATGTTATAAATTAATTTCAGCTAAACCTTTGTTTGATTTTATTGCCTTGTATCTAGCTGCCTAGGTAATGAAATAGTTGGTATAGGAAAAGACTGTATGTTAGCTAGCAGCCATTTAATTCCAGTGTTTCTGTTGGGGTTAGGGTCTATTACACAGAGAAGAATGTCATTAACCCTGCTGTTTTAAAAACATTTTAACCACACACTTACAATCATTCACTCCATCTGCATGGATGAATGAACAGTCTTACTAATGAAGAACAAAATTGCATGCTTAAAAAAGCCTGTGTAGAAAGGGCTAAGGTTTAATTTTGAATGGCAATATACTTACCACCAATAAAAAAAAATGCATATACTTTCCCCTTTGATTGCAAAACCAATAGCCTATCATATAGTGACAGCTTGTGATCAAACTGAGCACTGAATCACACAAATCGCAAGTTCAACCAGCCATTACCTTCAACAGCCAGTGATACTCCAAGGCTACT
>OMLP01044815.1:2588-19238 GCA_900302685.1 Spondyliosoma cantharus | reverse complement strand
CCCCCCCCCCTCCTCATAGTGTGTCTGCATGCTAGGTTTTGTTTATGCCCATCAGTGCTTTACTATTGTCACTCACACACTCTTCCCACTAATTTTAGCCATCACCCCTGCCTCACTTCCTCTGCACGCTCCTGTAGACACGTACACAAAAGCTGTCCCCTCCGCTTCACCCTCGTGACGTCCAAGTTTACCCTCCGCAGCATTGTTGTCTAATGTGGCATGATGATGTCACAGACGAGACCAAGATGCCCTCCGCTCCATCTGCTGCCGCGGCCGGCCTTTCATCTTGTATTATGTGGTCGTGATGGGACCTGACAGGGGCCCGCCGAACTGCTGAGTAAGGGGAACTGAGGCTCCCAGACCGGGACGAGGGGGTGGGGGTGAAGTGGATTGGGAGGCGGATAGGTCGGTGCGATCACTTCGGCTTCGAAGTGGCACCACAGCTCACCAAAGAACCAAAGATTTAGTTTTGTAAGGTTTTAAACTCATCTTGTGTTTTGAGGAAGTACCTGTATTTCTGAAAAATTAGAACGCTGACAGCGTCAATGAAAAATCATTGTTTTACATGTAATGTTACATTTGGACTGTTTGTTATTAGCTGATTTCTTCTGGGCTTTTGATGGATCAGTGACCAGGAGACAAGTTGCTTCTTGTTCAGTTAAAGAAGTGGTTTCCAGTGTTTTTAGTTTGTGACCTGTTACAGGTCCAGTGTGTAGGATTTAGGAGCAGAAATTATTTATTCATAACTGTGTATATCCTTCATCTGAAATCAGGAATCATTGTGTTTTTCATCACCCTAAAATAAGCATTTTATATTTACAGTCCACCATGTCACACCGCCATGTTTCTAAGGAAGCCCAGAACGGACAAACCACACCCTGACGGGGGGTATTTAGCCTGGTTGCAATCTGCATCCTCACCATTAGATGCCACTAAAATCAACACACTGGACTATCAAAAATAAAGAATCAACATTCCAACCCACAATTCCACTGTACAAAAACTTACTTCTTTAATCATCTTGCGACTCTTCTCAGATTTGATCTTTAGACCCCAGTGGGAGCTTGGGAACATGTTTAAACCGTGAGCAGTTTTTCCAGCAAACCATCTCTCATCCTCCCTGTGCTGCATGGCTCGCAGCATACTGAACACATGTTTAATTTCAGTCACCTAATCCCCACCTTTCAGGCAGGTATCATATAATGCTTCTTCTCATCTGGGTCTAGATTATAGGATTCTACCGGTTATATATTTGGTTATTTTTAGATTCAAGATTGTGGTCTCAATTCTCTTTAAGCTCAGGCCTGAGGCGAGCTTTGTGCTGGAGTTTCAGGTTGACTGATATGATTCCACTTTTCTTGGTCGGATTTTGATTGCTGGCTAGGTGAACTTTTTTTTTCTAACCCCCTCCTCATGTCTAAAAGTGAACGAAATGCACCTGCAAATTCAAAAGCCATCTCTCTCTTTTCTTTCACTGCACTTTTGAATCTCATGCGTTTGTGTTTTCTCTGATTCGTGTGTAGGCGATGGAGGTGGAGAGAGCCATGTCCAGTGAGCTGCAGGCACTAAAGCAGGAGCTCCAACAGAAAGGAAGCATCAACAGGCCGCAGGACGAGGAGCTGATCAGCGCCATGAGGGAGCAGGTAACTAACTCTACTGTGTGTGCAACCAAAGCTAATCCCAAATGTAAATGCGAAAGGGATGGTCATGTAAAACTGTTCCAGTTTTGAGATCATCACATACTTAAAGGTACAGAATGACCTGAACACACTGCACCAGCGTGTTTTCATATTATATTTCCTGTCAACAATGTCATGGCCAAAAAAAATCTTACAGTGCAGAAGTTCTAACAGAAGAAAGGATGTAGACACATAAAGGAAGTCAATCAAAATATTATGTGTCTTTCTTTATATATATTTAAATAATTAGACCAAACGTCACAGAATCTCCCTCAATAATTATTGTCGATTATCAATTTGGAAGAGGCTATAGTCTCATTAATTTATAGTTCCATATTTTTGAAAGTGAATGTCAATTATTTTTTCCGTAAACCAGGTTTAAGTGTTATAAATACTGTGAAAGTACTAAAACACCCAATCCACAGAGAAATGCACACAGCCCGTAATCAGAAACTTTTTAAACAAGCTGCCAGGACTTCCATAAGATTGTGATGTCACAACGATACAGCCTCGCCCCCAGCATGACCATCGTTGCAAAAATATAGGCAGTGCAGATTCGGATGCATGATGGGCAGCGCCTGCTCAGGCCTGTGAGAAATGACCAATCAGTGAAAACTGGTCCTTTAAGAGACAGGCACCAAGGCATGATTTTCTTTTACATTGAAGCTTGTAAACACCAAAAAAACATAAAATGGGACCTTTAACCATTCAGCAAAAATCTACAACAGTTAATAAACCCTCCCAGTCCAAGTTCTTGTTTGGATATACTTTTTGTTACTCGTTTCCAAATCAAGAACCAAAGTAATAGTCCCACATTGAATGACAAGAAGTACCTGCTTCATTTTTACATTTCCAGGTGTTTTATTTATTTTTAGGGAAAACTTTTGCTGTAACTCTCCAAACATTAGTGGATTGATGTGTGTTTTCAGGTGCTGCGTCTCACTCAGAAGGAGCAGGTGCTTGAGGGGCGTTTGGAGAGTGTGTGTCAAGAAAACACGGAGCTGAGGGCGAGTTTGGCCTCTTTACACACACGCCTGGCTCTGCACGACCAACTCAACCAGCAGCAAAGCCAGCAGGTACATTCACAAGCACACGAAACACACACACAGACATGGCAACACAACACAGCTCAGTGCGGTTTGATGAATGAACAACAACAAAGGGATTTTCTGCGCCGGGTCTGACAGCCTGGGTTTCGGCGGGATTGTGGAAAGCATTGCTAAACAATCAACTCATTCCTGTCATTGTAATCTTGACCCGCAAATCTGGATTCCACTCATGTTCGTTTGGTTTCTGGTTGGGCCGCAGGAATCTGGCACGTCAGGATTTCTTTCGCGCTGAATGTAGAGGAAATAATTACACAAGTGTCTCATGACAGCTTTTTGAAAAGCACACATGGCCTCGGGTAAAATCGCTGTTATGTATTCATATTCATGTCTTGTTCAAAAGATATTTATAATGTAGTCTTATCTTTCCCTGTGTTATACGCTGTACTTTTTTGTGCCTGCAGGTTTTGTCTTGATGTTCATGTATGCCATTGTGTTTTCAGCTCACTGAGGCGTGGCAGGAGGTGGAGGCGGTGCGGGGTCGCTCACAGCAGCTGCAGGCCCAGGTGGAGGAGCTACAGGAGGAGGTGTCGCTGCAGGAGGCCAGGAGCCATGGAGATGCCTCCCTGCTGTCCGAGCTGGAGAGCAGCTTGGAGACGGCAGAGCTGGGAGTCAGCAGAGAAGAGGTACTAAAGCAGATGTTAAAACCTGTCGCCAAAGTCTGATATAGCTTCTTGGGAGAGCGTGCGCCCATGTACAGAGGCTGTGTCCTCCCCGTGGCATCCCAGGGTTCGAGTCAGACCCCCTTGCTGTATGTCAGCCCCTCTGTCTCTCTTTTTAAAGTATATTTTTTTGGCCTTTTGGCTTATTGGCAGGATAGCTGATGACATGACAGGAAACAGGTTGAGAGAGAGGGGGAGTGATACGCAGGCTTCGATTCGAACCCAGGGCCGCTGCAGCGAGGACAAAGCCTCTGTACATGGGACGCCTGCTCTACCCACTGAGCTAAACGGCCCCCCCTGTCTCTCTCACCCTGTTTCGTGTGACTCTTCATCCGTTCTATAAATAAAACCGTGACTACATCTAAAACAAACACACAACAAAAAATAAGCTAGCATATCAGACCAGCTGCAGGCTTGAGGCTACATTAGCTGCTACCACTATGACACACCTGAATCTCCTGAATGAATATCAGATGGTGGTAAAGTTGCATTGTGGGTAATGTAGGTGGCCGGTTTTAACGCAGAAGAAGCCTATGCTAAATTAAAAGACACGATATTTCTGGTTCTGCTTTTTCCCATTAACTGTCACTGAATGAGCCAATATTGTAGGAGTTTGGTGGTACTTTTTAAGGAACGTGCTGTTTTTAACTCAGGTTTTCTGAACTCAAAGCCTGAACGAGTATATTTGTCAACTGCTTAGTCAGAATATCTCAAGACAAGTGGCATGTTTCTAACATAGGATTAAATATACAATGATGGAGGATTTTATCCATAACCAACAATCTTAAATGCTCTCATAGATGGCTCATGATGGCTCATGAAGTCATTGTACAATACAACAATCATTACCAGCCTCGAACAACGGGGCAGAGAGCACTGTGACAGAAACAGCAGAACGGTTTAGTTTGGGAGCGACTGCACTGACTTTATCTCCACGCTGTGGTTGGCACGTGTTTATTTTATGGTTTGTTCTATTGTTGTCCTTCCTACAATGATTCATGTCTGTTTTCATTGGAAATTGTTTCCCCGTGATAACTGGAAATGAGAATATTAAGCAAGTCTTTCCTGAAAGACGTGTACAGTAACAGCACCACAGAAACATCATCTATGAGCTGAATTTCAGCTAACATGTACACATCTGGTTGTAGTGAGAAGAGCATGCTGACAGAAAATTTTGTGCAAGTTCTCTTCGACAGTGTGACTTGTGTGTGACGTGAGGACGTACTCTGCGAGGAGAAGGTGTGATCTTGGTGTGAAAATGCAGAAATATTAGATAAGACTTGTTGCGCAAATTTGAATTATGTCTGAGAGGAAAAGGAAAACTGTCTTCTAATTCTCACTCTCTGCTGTTATTGTTTTGTTCCAGCAGGAAAATGTGGTGTTTGACTGCACTCAAGAGTCACTCACTACATTTCCTGTTTGTCACAGCCACATTGTAGGAGAGTTTCATTGTTTCACAGCTTTCAGTGCACAGTTACACCTGTGTCTGTGAACTAATCTCATCTGATATCACGCCCACTGTATGAAAAGTAACCTTCCGGATATCTTCGTTGAGTTGTCATGAGATCAGACTCATCATGTGATATATTTGACTCAGGGAAGTTAGATAAAGTGAGGTAATGCCTGTGTAGCTAACTGACAAAAATGGACCATGTGGCTGAAATTAAATACTTTGTTTTTACCCAGTTTCTGGTCACTATTGTGTCATTTTTTTTATTAAAACACCTGAAACATTAGCTTTTACAATGTAACAGAGATATACAGTAGCAGCCTCCAAGCTATACCAATTGTTTTGTGAACTCAACACTTTTATGTCTCCTCTCCTGTTAGATGAAGCAAGAAATGGGCTCCATCCTTCAGTTACTGCTCCCGCTGACCCAGGAACTGAGCAGCCCGGGGAGGTCGGAGGTCGTGGATCAGCAGGAGGACCTGCAGGCCATGCTGAACCAGCTGAAGGGAGCGGCCCAAATTCTGGCACAGGCATCCGGCCCTCAGGTGAGCGCTAGTCATGCAGAATGAGAAAGTGGGACAGGAGAAGAAATGCAAAACAAAGGACTGACCTTGTTCAGTGGAACCAAAGGCACAGACTGAACTTTAAGGTTGGGCATTCACAAAGAAACAGAGGCTTTGTTTACATGAAAATGCAAAACAGGTACAGGGTCGTCCACCAAAACACTGGTTGTCGTCTGCTTTAAAGATATTTTAAATAGTAGGAAGGACTTGAGAAACAATCACTTTTTGGCATGAAACCTGGACTGACAAGACCAGAGCAGGTGCAGCTTCCGCACTGTCGCTGCTTGCAAACAGAAACAGCATAAATCGTTATTTAATCAGGTGAAAAATTCTTCTTTCAAGGCAGTTTTAAAATCATTAGATTTGTGTCATTATGAAAAACATAGATGATATTTAAATCCCTACTTGCATTTTTGGATACAGCCATTTGGGATCTCAGTGAGCCGTGTGAACGAACACAAACCGCAATTGTGGTTTGGATAAAAGGAGGACAGGAGGAGTTACACTTTAGTTTCTATATCTAATCACATATCCTTATCTCATACATATGTTGAGTACATACTGTATGCCCTCTGTGCTGTGTGTTCTGAGGTTGATGAATACAAATGGATAACGGTTGGAGGCAGATGCGTATCAGCTGTGTGCTCTTTAAAAAGATATGAACATACGGGGGACAGTGCAGCTTTTAGCTGTAGGGCTTTTTATCCATCAAGATTGTTTTGATGTGAGTTGAGTTTTGGAGATATCTCCTGTGGAGATGTCATGACCCGGTTACTCAAGATATCACGGTATCATTGCGCAGAGGAGAGTGTGCATTTCCACATAAATGAGAGGCTAGCAACCGAATGAACCCTTTCACCTTCATTTTATTATGCTGCTTTGTCCACAAGTGCCATCCACTTCCATTATATTCAAGAGAAGGCAGACATCTCTACCATATATCTCCAAAACTGGGGAACTTAAACCAAAACAATCTAGATGAATAAATAGCACCACAGGTAAAAGGAAAAAAAAATATATTTTTGATTCTGTGGTGGACTGTCCCTGTGAGAAAAGAAGATATTTCATTAGCATGTGTGTTTTTTTTTTCACTATCATCATTACTACTGCACAAAAAGCACAAATCCTGAGAGGAGCCTTTCACATACCACATTCATTAATTTATTCACAGTTAGTTTATCTACCCCCTAGTGGCAGTTCGAGGCACATTGAACCATGCTGAAGAAGTGTGTGTCCTTGTTGAATTGTTGTAACTGAGAGCTTACATGCTTTACTAAGCCTCTGTTTGCCACAAGCGAGTATACATAATTGTCCAGTTGTGTCTTGTGGCGTTTGCGTTCCACTCAGATCAGTAACAGGTGTTTATCACTGTAACTAAATATTCCTGCCTGTCCCCTTCCTCTCCTCGGAGCGCTGTGCAAATAGGCCAATGCCACAGAAACTCCTTTTTGTGTAAATCTCTGTGAAACGCACGGATGACACCTAATATCTCTGTTAACGTCTCTGTCCCAGGAGCTGAATCGGGCTTTTGTTGACAGGACGGGTGATCAGTGTGGGAATCCGAGCGCGGCGCAGGAGCTGAGAGATCAGGTAACGCAGTGATGAACGGACGTGTCTGTCACGGAGGGAGCAGCGCCCATAGAGGCCCATTATTTGTCAGTACTGAACTTGCTGCTGTTACTGCAATCCATGTCAGTGTTACAGACACATTAAGTGACCTTTGTAGAAATTACAGTATGGTACGCATGACATGTACAAATGTCAACGTGTTGTATGGTTAGCTACCAACATTTTAATTCTGCACTTGGACTGGTTTTATTACGTTTCAAACTCAAACTGTCGCTGCAGAAGAATCCAAAGATTAAAAGTAATAACATAGAAAGTTTCAAAGGATTAGGAATTATTGTTATTTGTCAGTTGAAGGCAGAAACCAATTTACTGCAACATCAATGACTTTCTTGTGTTTTAAAGACATATACAGCTGGTTTCACACAGCGGTTAAACAAGTTAATTTCTTCCTCCTGCAGAAAGTCCAGCTGCACCAGGAAAACACTGAGCTGAGGCAGAAGCTGCAGAGCGCACAGGAGCAGGCTGCAGTCGCCCAACAGGCCATCAGAGACCGAGATGAAGCCATAGCCAAGTGAGAAGCAATTCTTTTTTCAATATTCTCAATGTAAATTATAATGATATCCAATGTATTCAGATTCATCTACATGTTTGTTGTATAACAGCAGCTATTATTTTTATCTACGACAACTCTGCATGTTTGGTCAAAAATCCAATAATTACTGTAATTTCTAACAAAAAAGAGCCATAATTCATTGTTTTCTTAAAGAAAGCTACTTGGAGTTTGATTTTCTAGTATTTGACTGTCATGTGACTGAAGAGATTTCATCTTTTCTTGGTAGGAAAAACCTAATGGAGGCAGAGTTGGTGAGAAGTAAAAATGACATGATGTCCCTGAACAACCAGTTATTAGAAGCCATCCAACGTAAACTGGAGCTGTCGCAGGAGCTGGAGGCCTGGCAGGTATGGTCCCATCCAGTCTACTGTGTCTTAAGCAACCTTAAATTGTATCTTGTGCTGTCTCTTTCCTACAAACTGCTTTGGATCTGAAACCCCTAACCAATACACTGACTTTTTGAGGCATGCTGGCTGCAGTTTTAGTTATAATTTGAGTATCTCAGTTTGGTGTCCTCAGCGGGGGGTAAGGGACAGACACAGATGTATCTCTCTGCGTTGTCAGTTTGGAGGGAAATGAGAACCAGGTGTCTCTTTCTTTGTGTCCTTCTGCTGCTGAGTCACTATGCCAAGCTGAGCCATCTGCCGGAGGGTCTGATCTCTCCTGTATCATATAATATAATACAGATTATACTTGAACGAAAAGGATGATTCATTTTCTAGAAATGTCATGTTTGTTAGCTGATATATGGCTAAAACCATAATCAGTTATACTCGATAATAATAAAACACAATCTGTGTGTTTTTACACAGAACTAGATGATATTTATGATATTTTTTTAGGACAAACAGCGACTTAATTGAAAAAATTATGAAAAATGTATTTGTCTCTCCCCACTGACTACTGTACACATGAAGGGGGATGACTTTGTCCTTCTATAAGATGTTTGCAGCGTTGCTGTCCTGTGTCCTTTGTGACAATGTATTTTCCAACTAATCCAAGAGGGTTTTAAACAGTTCATTTAGCTGAAGGAGGATCATTTTCTCCACACACAAAGGAACACGGCATCTTTCAGTTTATCACAAATATTTGTTTCACTGGACAATTAGGGCATAAGCTGAGAAACTGAGTAACTAAAGCTGTGGGATAAATGTAATGGAGTAGAAGTATAAAGTCACTACTTTTACTAGTTACCTTAAAATTAGAATACTAAATTAAAATCCAAGTACGCCAAATTTGCGCCTCTTTAAATATGTACTATTTCTACTGAATTTGTGCAGTACTTAAACAGTAAATGTACTTAGTTAAATTGCACCACTGTGTCATGTTGATGTGTTTTTAATGGACAAAGCTACTGTAAATTAGTGGTTGACTACACAGACAATAACTGTCAGTAGGAACAATTTATTGTTAGTTTGGTCTTTTCTTAGGATTTGTTGACAGTAAGAAATGTGCAGAATGTTTCCAGATGTATCTTTTAAGAACATAAATATACATCTACTGATGCGTTGATGTCAAAAGAAATGTATGCGACACAAATGAACAGTGACAAAAAATTGTTTTTAAACCCGATGCAGTCAAATGATTATACAAAGGCAGTGTTTATGCCTGTTCTTGCCCAACATGAGACACCAGAGAGAGTCCCTGCTCCTCAGACTTCCTGCTCATTTCCTCTTCCTCCCCACCTTTCCTCAGGACGACATCCAGATCATCATCAACCAGCAGCTCAGGTCGCAGCAACAGTCGGAGCTTCCTCAGAAGAAGTCGACCTCCAACAGCATTTCCTTCTTCCGCAGGCAAAGCAAGACATCCTCCACCTGGACACGTCAGCCCTCCACCTCGTCCTCCTCCTCCATCTGGAGTTCAGATGCTAATCAAGACAAAAACCAATCCCCCTGGAGGGACTGGTTAAGACGGGGGAAAGGAGCACAGTATGACAAATAACGGACAATGAGCACTGAGGAGAGGTCAGAGTGCAGCTTCCTGAACATTATGTATGTTGAAAAGAAGCCATAAAGACACTTTTAATTCAGTGATAAACAACAGAGCCACGTCAAAGACTCATAGACATTTACCTGCACACATTTCACTAAGGGGTTGAGCTTTCCTTAAATTTAAACTGTGGCTACCTGGAACACTAACATTTTATTTCAAATGTTTGCTTGTGTCTGTAAATATTGTGCCTTATTTTGTAATATTGTGAATGTCTGAGACTTAATATGGTGTATACGATAGGTGCAAAACAGTGGAGTATTGTTCAGATTATTTAATGTCACAGAACAAAGAGAAGTAAGCGATCAAACTGTTTTTTTCTAATTGTACTGAATTCTGTCTTTGCATACCAAGTTGGATGTGAATTTAATTTTTTTTACAGTCAGTTTTGCTCACAAACTAAATATGTAAAAAAAGAAAAGAAAAGTTGATTGTATAAGAAACACTGTACTATTAGTAAACTGTTATTTTGTGTAATTTCAGTTCCATTTGTTTTTTTTACAAAAAACAAAACAAATGTATTCTCTGAATGAGGACTTGTTGTGCTTCATGTCACATGTGTACGTGTTCTGAGACTCAGTGTTTATTATTAAAGCTGCTTAGTACAAATTGTGTATGAAATACTATATTGATCCCTGAAGTGAAAATTGGGCACATTACATTTGCTCCTTCTAGAATAGAAATATCACACTATAGAGAGATCATAAGAAACTATAAATAGAAAAATCGAATAAGTTACGCAACTGTATTTATATACTTAGAAATAGAATACTACTAGACATAGCGATGTAAGAGCATGTACCTTCTGCTATAACTACAACTGACGAGGCTAAACTTACTGATCACATCTGGAATGGGCCGAGACTAGAACCAAGGGCCGCGGCAGCAAGGACTAAGCCTCTGTACATGTGACATCCGCTCTACCAACTGAGCTAAACAAGCCCTGTATGTTAGAGTTTTATTAAAATTATTGAAAATAAATTGCAGCAATCTATTTTACAGGGTTTAGAGTTACATTTTATTTTTCATGAAGTGTCCATCTCATATCTATAGTGGCTGACAGAAAAGGTTAAAGATCAACAGCGGTGGTGCAATGATTACTTCACTTGGTGCTAAAATGCTTTTCAAAACTGCCATACTAACCTTAAATGAATTTAGACACAAATTATTTTCAAGACACTTCTCACATATCTTCTTTAGTGCTCACTAAATAGGTGATAAAGGATAGAAGCTGTGCCTAAACATTCTTGTTTACAAAACTAGAAAAATTGCATTTCCTGCGAAAATAGAGTATGAATGCTAATGGCTGAAGTGATTTCGGAAATCTGCTGAATGTACTGGAAAATGCATAAAACTATAAGAATGGTCAAGAGCTTATAAAGTTGAACAGTTTAATAGCTGAACATAAAGCTGAACCTATGAAAAGGCTTAAAAGTAAGAAGGCTGAAAGAGCTTAAAAAGGTTTCTGTAGCTGAAGATGAAGCTAAATATATGAAAAAGTTGAAAAGACTTTAAAGCTGAAAAGTTATAGGCTGAAAGAGCTTAAAAAGGTGAACATTTTGATAGCTGAATAGCTTCTCTAGCTGATCATAAAGCTGAATGTATGGAAAAAGCTGAAAAGGCAGAAAGATGAATATTTGAAAAGGCTTGAAAGCTGAATATTGAAAAACCTGAAAAGTAAGAGGGCTGAAAGAGCTTAAAAAGGTGAACAGTTTGATAGGTGAACAGTTTCTCTGGCTGCACATGCTGGAGCAGTAGCAAAGCCAATGTTGAAAATGTCCCCATAAGAATGAATGGGAAAACCCCTCCCAAACTCCTGCGATTTTTGAAAAAACTATAATTGTTATCGTCACAATATTTATATATTGAGTAACAGGAGACATTGCTGAACGCGGCGATGTGTTTTATATTTCTGTAGAGTGAAAAATGAGGGCACCAGAGCAAGAGACATCCTCCAGAAATTTAGGCTCAAAATTAACATTGTAGCTTATGGGGGAGTTGCTAGAGTGCTGCCACATCCAAAAGTGTATGTCCTACATCTGAAATAAGACCATCAGCTGAAAGCCAACACGATTTGCTACATTTCTATGTATATATTGTCTATGTGAAGTAAAAGATGTGGGATCCAAATCAAGCTGAAGAGAATTTTACTCCAGTTTTTCCAGCTGTTGATGATTTCACGCACTCTAGTTGACGCAATAGAGCTCAACAGTGACTGCCCACTTTTTTAACGGCTCCAGTTCCAGAAGTGAATTTACCATTCATTTACTCCATTGACATTTCGTAAAATCCTTATATAAAGAGTTGTAAGCCTGGAACCAAGCCAATCAGCTATGAGATGAATCGTGACCATAAAACTTTTAATTCGGCGCAAAGAGCAAAGGTACAAGTCTGTGTACATAATTATCTTAAGAGTAAAGGAACTATTCATCCCATAAATCATTGCGAATGTAACAGCGACGTTTCTGATTGGTGGAGCTCGCTGTTACCATGGAAATGTTTACCAAACATGAAATTTGCGGGTTCCGTAACCCACCAGTGAGAGGGACCACTTCATTTTACAGTACTCTTCTGTTGTAATGTGCCACAAATTACTCTCTAAGAAAGTCTAATAAGACTGTACAACAGTGAGAGGGACCACTTCATTTTACAATGCCGCTATCTTGACTGTCCTACGCTTTGCAACTGAGCTTGCTTCCTTGTTTACCAGACTATAGCCAAAATAATATAAAAAGAAATAATATAACCATTACTGTCAAGGAAGTACGCTCAGTTGCAAAGCGTAGGACAGTCAGGATAGCAGCATGGAGAGCCTGTACTCACACAAGTCTGTCTTTTGTTGTATTTGCAGTATTTGCCTGTGAAATGAAGCGCCTGTAATGAGTTACCCGGTGGGCCGGGAAGATTGAGTGAGCGACGGCGCGGAGATAATTGAGGAGAGTGACTGCACCTGTGAGGGGAGTGTTTTTGAGGAATAGGAGTATCGAAAGGAGGAGAGTGAGCGGCTGCTGCCGTCTCTGGGGAGCGGAGCTTGGTGAGCATGACGGGGTGAAAGCCCAGCCGAGCACTCGTTGTTGCACTCAGGTTCGGGGGGTGGTAGCCGTTCGCATGCCGTGTAGGGCTGCCGGCGGCGAAGATAGACAGTGGGTCTAGGGCGAGGTTCCGTCGTGAGGCAGGGCTGAGATAGCGTCAGCGGGGATACTTAGGAGTGCCTTTGTCTGCTCTCCAGTTTGGTGACGAGGCTCTCCCACTGCACGTGGAGACGCCTCACTGCGCTGGACCGGCGGTCGCCCTACGGCTGATTCTGACTGAAGCCGGCCGGCGCTAAAGCTCAGACCCTGGGGGAGGGTCTCGAACCCCGGGAAAGTTAAGTGGTTTTAAAATAGATTTATCAATTATGAATTGTGTTGTCTTTGTGTGCTTGATGGTATGTGGTGAATTCTAATAAAGCAGCTTAGCCACAGAACCGGGGTGGGAGGGGCAGCTGGGGTTGATAGACGGTTTCCATGGTGCCACAGCATGAGCGCCCTTATCACGAGTGGTTTGCCGTGCATATTTGCAGTGCCCTAAGGGGGTGTAATTCCAGTGTGGTGTGGTTTATGTTGGCAGTGCCCCGACACCTGTTTTCGGTCCATGAGAGGCACCGAGGGGAATAGGCTATATAACTCACGCTGTGCCCCATACCTGTGTGTGAGGCTATTTGCTGTATTTTTAAACGTGTGTTAATAAAGAATATTATTTTCTGAAAACGTATCACATTTGTGGGTTTATTACATTAAATGCTGCAGATTTTTATTACGTTTGCGGAAATTATTACATTGGCGGGCGTTACACACGTCTGTGGACTGGAGCACTCTCACCACCTCCTCCGCTGATGAGAACAATTTTAAAGACACTTGGAGTCCAAAGAAAACACTGTGTCATCATAGCTTGCAGCCCTGGTGGTTTTTTGCATGCCTCTGTGTTTCCCCCCATTCGGATAATTTCATCCAAGGTGTCATAGACAGCTTTGAAATTATCCAGCAAGGATTTTATAGGGCTGTTTCTGGCTGGTGGTGGATGTGTCGTTTCGGTGAATTTATAATTACACATACTTCTAAATGTTGAAGTAAATCACATCTTTTAGTAAGTGGACAACAGAGAACAGATTTTTGTCTTGCGAACAAATTACCACTATGGACGCATATTGGTCTGAATCCATCCCACACAGCCTGTTATTCTGAAGACAATGCCATAACGGCTGAGGGAGGTTAAGAAAAATGAGCTAGACTTGTGATGATGATCAATAAACATCTTGTTAATATAAGAATAAAGAGCAATAATGCTGAGGCCTAATGAGGTGCAATCAGACTATAGCAGCTCTTAATGGGCCTTCAGTGAATATCTCCTGATGTCAATATGGGTGTTGTAGAGATATCCTCACCCCGCAGACACCGCAACAGATTGGACACGTCAGTGAGATAACACGTCACCACTCTCTCAGCTTATGACCAGTTGCTATGACAGCACAACAAAAATCTCCAGCACTTCTACTGAGACCTGAAAATACCTTCACTTCTGGTGTGTGTGTGAGCGAGAGAGGTGAATCATTATTTATTTACACCTGGGTGGAAAACCTTTTAAGAATCTGTTAGTGATGAGCCTGAGTGGATGGAAAAAATAATCCAATATAGGCCTGCAACTTCAAACAAATACTCGCTATGAGGGCATGTTATTACCCTTCATTGAGCCTTTTGACTATAGTGTAACCATTACACCATCTAACCCATAAATACAATAAGTAGTTGAAGCTGCTTGGAGCTAACAAATTGGTTGTTTAGCTATTTAGCACAACAGAACCAGTGAAACAAAGACAGCTCAGGTAAGCTAGCTCTTTTATATAATGCAGGATGAACACAGGACTAAGCGTGCAGGAGCTTCTCTTCTGGAGTTGAAATAAAATCCATTAAGAGAAGATGATTTAGACTTGGTACAAGTCCACAACGCAGAGTACAGAAATGAAGTTACAGTTATAGTTGACATTCTTTCATTAACATGGTAATACAGAGTGAAGTGGGGAAGGTTCACCTTGTCTCAATGCTGAATACTCACTTACTGCTGCTTAGTCACCTCTTTAAAATATGTCACGAGAGATTCTGCAGAAGGTCTGCTGTGATGCCTTTCCTTAATAGCGTAACTTGCAAATTTGGCGATTTACAGTGGCTTAGATCAGGATTATGACTTCAGGGTTGAGAAAACACAGCAGGTGGGAACAGGAGAGGCGTGCAGTGACAGAGAAGAGAGAGTGAATCAGACAGCAGCAGTGGGTGAGCCTGTAGAGCTTGAATATTTTCACATCTTACTCTGTGAATAGAGAATACACTTCAACCAAACCAGAGGTGATGGCGGAGAGACAAACCAAGACTGTTTAGTTGAGTTTTATTTAATTAATTTTTGCGCGTTTATTTTGTTCATTTATTTCACTAAAAGCTAAGAGAGCTTGTGAAACCTAAAACTTGCCACTCCAATATGCTGTATCCCAAGGGCACTACGGGGGCCGCCTCTTGTGGTACAAAGTCAGCGATCTTCTGGTCTCTGGACAACTCTCAATGGACCACTGACCTGCAAGATAGATGGTGGCAGACAGACAGACAGCTTAAACTGATAATGGTTGATAGCAATGTGGACATCCATCCATTTTCCTCTGCTTATCTGGGGC
Organism: Spondyliosoma cantharus; assembly: GCA_900302685.1. Classification (NCBI taxonomy): domain Eukaryota; kingdom Metazoa; phylum Chordata; class Actinopteri; order Spariformes; family Sparidae; genus Spondyliosoma; species Spondyliosoma cantharus. Next base: position 3,906 of record OMLP01044815.1, on the reverse strand, counting down.
CGGGTCGCGGGGGCAGCTGTCTGAGCAGGGACACCCAGACTTCCCTCTCCCCGGACACTTCCTCCAGCTCCTCCGGGAGGATCCCAAGGCATTCCCAGGCCAGCTGGGTGACATAGTCACTCCAGCATGTCTTGGGTCTTCCTCAGGGTCTCCTCCTCCCGGTGGGGCATGCCAGGAACACCTCCCGAGGGAGGCGTCCAGGAGGCATCCGATACAGATGCCCGAGCCACCTCAGCTGGCTCCTCTCGATGTGGAGGAGCAGCGAACATAGCATAGCAATGAACATTAAAAACCATGCAACAAAAACAAAAACAAAAACAATCAAACATGCAGACAATCATCCCAAAAATCCAACAGACCATCTGGATTGGTACTCAAGTGTATGTAGAGTTATAATCACATCATCATGAATCAATATGCCAACCAAGGAGCAATATTTATGCGCAGGAAGATGAAACACACACACACAGTTACGCCACAGACCACAGTGTGGCTGCAGGGGATTCCGTCTGCAGCATGTGTCACCTCAAAAATAAGCATTGAAGCTGAGAGCCATCAGACAACAACCACAGTTTCCCTTTTAACTGCCATTAGAAGGCCAGTTCCAGCACGTCCACTCAATAGCCTGTCTGTCTCTGTGCCTCAGCTGGCTGTGGACACATCCACTCATGCTAGGCCAACCTCCACCAGGCAAGCCTGTCACATCTTTTTTGGCAGTTATTGATACGTAAATGACATTCTAAAGGCTCTCTGTCTCTGCTACTGATGGGTTTGTCAGTGCATTATTATTGATCATAGTTTGATCAGCTTTCAAAATACATTTACTTGATGGACTTAGTTGGTCAAAATGTCAGTCTGGGTGACGTATGGAGATTCAGTCCACTTGAAACTCTTTGAGCAACAAAGTCAATTAACTTCAACCACGATTTTCTCCATGAGACCACTAAAACTATCACATGACATTAGCACAACATTTGTATTAAAACTAGGTTCTCCACACAAGACAATGTTGCTGCTGTCAGGGCTGGAGTAAACAATTTAAAAGAGGGAGGGAGGCGAAAAATGTAATACTGAGATAATGAATCACAACTAGACAAAGGCCAAAAGCTAATAATCATAACTAATTAACTTGCTTATTTTGGTGGCATCTAAAGTGCTTTAAAGGGGACATATTATGCAAAACTCACTTTTTCGTTGCTTTAGTAGGTATATTTGCGTATCTGGAGTGCCTCCCCTCCCCTTAGGCATGATTTTCGACAACTAAGTCAATGTTTTGTAAACTGGCGGAGTCAGGAAATGTGTCTCTAAATGAGCCATT
>OMLP01044814.1:0-12706 GCA_900302685.1 Spondyliosoma cantharus | reverse complement strand
GTGTGGTTTTACTTAATCTGGGTGAGGAGACATCGTCTGATAAATGATCAGAGCTGTCAAACCAACAGGTTCTTAAAATGTTTCCTGTTTCTGTTTCCTTCATGATGACTGGAGAGCAGTGACCTCAGAGATCGAGCTGTGTGTGTGTGTGTGTGTGTGTGTGTGTGTGTGTGTGTGTGTGTGTGTGTGTGTGTGTGTGAGCTCTGTGGCCTGACAGCAGCCAGCGATATAAATACTTAATGGCCTACCACTGTTGCAGCAGAAGCGAAAGGGGGGTGAGCATTGCAGCCGAAATACAACAGTTCGATAGGATGTGACATCACACTGTAGGTGTTCACTTTGTCTGCAGCCAGTCATGAATGGTACTAACAGGGCTGAATACTTGGAATGCGCAGCAACGAAAAAGGAACAGGATTATTTGAGATCAGGGTGATGAAGGTGACGGTTCTCTGAATCACCCCCCAAAACAATCTAGATAATCTGGGACTAATTTTAAAGTTGCAAGTAGTTAAAACATATTCTTATTTGAATGCCGACTGTCCCTCCTCTTTCTGCGGTACATTGCTAATATCACCTGTAGTGAACACAGCTGGTACATGTTGACTCATGACTCACCAATTCTTTACAGCATCACAGAGAAGAGATGAAGTCAACCAGTGAAGGTGGTACTCATTTTCGCCTGCGGCTTGTTTTTATTCTCAATTTTAGCTTCTTGAAACGTTGCATCTTTTTTTGCTTCATGTGTCATTGATACCTTGTCTTAAACATGTCTTATGTAAAGCACTTTGACGTGTATTGCTGTAAGGTGCTACAGCCTTACAGATAACATGCCATGAACACCAAGCACATGAAAAAACACCTTTTATTTTCTTCCCATTTCAGTTATTTTCAATGAATTCTCCTACAGAACATATGGCATTAGACGAAATATTAGTCAGTGCAAATGATGTCTCACTGGATGCACTTGTCCCCCTCATTTGGTTCCTGTTTGAGTGATTAACTGCTTGAGAGAGAATATTTGTCAGTATTGCTGTCATTTTTGAAAGATTAAACTAATGTTGTTTAATGTTGTATAAAATGAGTTACCACTGAACAGTGAAGTTAATGTCTGAAAAGCTCCCTTAATTTGTCCGTCTGTCGGTATTCTATTGTTTAGTAACTGGCTTTGCTGCCATTGTGCTCCTGCAGATTAGGTTGATAACATGTTTTTGTCTTCCTTAGTCTGGTGATATTTGATTTATCACTTCACCACCTTTATTAAGAAGTTATCCGTAAATTTACTGACATCTGAATGATTACTTGCAATCATTTACATGAGTGCAGCATCAGAGATACATCTATTAGAATGAATATACAGTGAATATACAAGGTGTGCTTGTTCACTGTCCGTCCTTGAGGTTTTAAAGCCTCTGAAATGGAAAAACTGAGCCGTGACGCAGCACTTCTTTTAAAGCAGGAATGTAAGAACACAGGGGTAACGGCTGAGAGACAATATCATGACACGAGTACCCCACCACACACTCATAAGGATTATGACTGCAGTGGTTCTGTCTTCATTCTGTGGGGGGCACTTCATCTTTGCTGCAGTGTGGCGGCTCGGACGTTGTAGCGCAGCCGACCGCACATGTACGCTGACACGGTGTAGAGACCTGCCATGGTGTAACTGTCCCACCCCCGCAGCTCACAGTTAGTGTTTCTGCTCGCATGGGCTCTGTGTGTTTCAGGCAGACGAGGATTTTTGGCTGGGACTCCTCAGCAGCTCCTCCAGAACTGCAGGGCTCTGGGACATCTGCAATGCAGAAGTCTATATATAGCCATGGAGTTACAGGGAGAGAGAGGGGGAGACAGAGAGACATAGACAGACAGAGGGATGAAGGGAGACAGAGAGAGGAAGGACGATATAGAAATAATGAATGAAAAGAGGGATTCTTGAACTGAAAATGAGCTGGAGATTACAGGGGATGCAGCTTTGTACTGCATCTTTTGCAGCGTACATTCATAGTTTGTACAAAAAAGGCAACCTCTGAAACAAAGTCCCAAATAACCCCAGAACCCCAAAACCAAGTGTCCACTCAGGATGTCAGCACTTCAAGGTCACAATGAGTTGTGTTTTCCAGAGTGTCTTGGTTAACTCACTTAAAAGAGGGAATGTAATTACACGCGTGTGGACTGGCAGCAAAAGGAAGAGGGAAGGGTGGTTGTTAAATGCTGAGTTTGAGTATTTATTGCTTTATCTCAAAGGGTCTCGGGAGGGCAGTGGACGAGAAGAAAAGCGCTTCAATTATGTATGCGCCTCCACAAGCCCAGAATCTGCTGACAACAGAGCTCAGCACGCAAACAGCAGCGACGCGGCCGGATCAAGGACAACTCCACTGTCCGGCAGGCAACGGGCCACGGGCCCTGCAGAGCTGCGGGATTGATCGGACTCTTGAATCTTCGATAAATTTGCCCTCTGACACGCTCCCCGTCTGACTCTCCATCACAGAGAGATGCATGCTGACTCATAACTCTCCTTGTTGCACTGCTGAGAGACAGAGCATCAATCATGAGTGCAGAGTGCAGGGAGAGGAAGACTTGAATACAAGTAGGGACTCAAACTTTGCATTGTTCAAGAAACATTAGCTGTATTGATTTACAATTATGGGCAAATTATTGATTCGAATGAAATACTTTTTGGGAATTTACCTGCAGCATTTATGAGTATTTTAACAGCTTAGTTAAAGAAGCATTGTGTAACAGCTTCTAAATCATGCAGATGGTACAGTCTCTTGTTAATGGTGTCTCTGTCTCAGCCTCTCCGCCCCCCTATCACTTGTTTCTGCTCTATGTAACTTCAGTGAGAGGGTAGAATCTCAGCGTTACATACAAGTGTACTGCAAGAAAACTGTGGGGGGCACCAAATCGCGCAAAATGCCAATTTCTACATAATGTTGCTTTAATATAAATGCTAATAACAAAGCTATCTAAAGCACAATCTTTTATTTGAATCAAAATGTATCATAGGCATGATAGATATTTCCTGATTGCTGAGAAGATCGATACCACCCTCATGCTGTGTCATGTGGCAAGAGGGACGCAAGCAGAGAACCGGCTAGCTGTAGCCAGAATCCTGCACAGGTCTTACTTTGCAAACACACGCCCACCCGTACCTGCCATACTTAAAACCGCATCAGACCCGTTTTCCGACAGTAGCACAAATGACATTCCGCACCCAAGCCGACCCACTATAAATTGATACCGACACCTGACCCGCACCCGAAGGAAAATTAGACAGATGCAATTTTTAAAAATGAAAGTAAGCTAGCGTGGGGAGTGGGAGTTCTGGGAGGGCGCGAGCACGCGTGAATATGCTTATATGAAATATAAATGCTTATCATTTTGAAATGCAGACATATTTTTGTAGATGTGTCACTAATAATGATTATTTATTTTCAACGTGATGCCTTGAAAATGGCAATCGCAAAACCCTACCCACGCTCTCCTTGGTATGTTATAATGTCAGGTGACCAAATGAAACACACCATGATACTTTATGGTTAAATTTATTTGTAGAAAATGTAATAAAAATTTGCTGAACTATGGATTAGGTCCCCTGTGTTGCATACATTTGCAAATCAATTCAACACTGCAGATACAGAAGAACGCGTGGGTCCAACTTCTTATTGATTCTCCCCCGGCACATCCAGGGAAGCATCTGCAGCTCCTGTCCTTTACTTTGCTGTAACACGGTTCAGTTCACGCCTTGAAACTCACGTGTGCTCCTTTTCCTCCGGTACTTTATTCCAACACGTTGTCCTTGCTATATTCCTCCTGCTTTACTGACACTTTTATTGATCACCTGTTAGTGCTCACAATGTTTTTGCCGCTGTGCAGATTCTCCCTCCTACACACACACACACACACACACACACACACAGAGAGGAATAAATGTTGTTGAGCAGGGAAACAAACCTTCTCAGGCTGTAATGAAGTTCTTACTGGTGACAGCTGCGCTGGTGGGCCAGCGTTGGCAACTGCCATCCATCTTAGCTGGCCCCATCTTTCACCTCTGGGTGCATGCAGAGACTGAGACGAGCTGATAATAACACCCAGCAGACGTTACGCAGCACTGCCCATTAATGAAAAGGTATCGACTGCAGCCTGGAGACGAAGGAGACAGGCCAGCTTTTGACTGGAATTAGAAGAAGTTTCTGAGTGAAAGTACAGTGGACACCTCCCACAGCTACAAATTATGCCAAAGTTCTTTTGAACATACAGGCACATAATATTCAGCTACAAGCCATTTTGAAATGTCACAGTAAGGACAGGTAAAAAATAATCAAACAAAGTTCTGTGCAATTTGTAGTCACACAAACACAAATCAACAAAATCTTCCATTCTGTACGCTCACAGGGCAGAAAGAATGCGTTATTCAAGCGAACCACATCATGTTCAACTTTGGTGAACTTTGACCTTAATTTGCATATGTGTGTCTGCAGCCTCAGGGCACGGTCACACCACCACATGCCAAGAAGAAACTTGCAACTCCATGCAAAGTAAAGAGGCGGCGCCCTAAGTGGCTGCCCACCTCTACTCATTGGAATGCACTGGCTGTGCGCCCCTGCACTGCTTTCAACCGGCCTCCATACACAGACAGAAGAAGTACTCTGGGGACACTAGCTGTGATCTGTGATGAGAATGCCTATTTGTAGCATTGATGCACATAGATGGAGCAATGGCCTGTATTGACGCGTTGAGCTGCGGCATTGATGAATCAACGCACAATGACGCACGTGTTGCATTGAAGCACTTAAAAGACGTGTGTAGTTCAAATGCAGTCCTAAAAGGGAACGGCATGTATTTGTCAATTGAGGTGTAAACAGTGAACGCACTTAACTTGTCAAATAAAGCGGAGGAAATGGAAGCGGTTGGCGTGTCCGCTAAAATTGCACACAACAAAATAAGCTGTGGTTAAGTGAATTTGTTGAAAGGAGCAGCAATCGGACATAATGGAGTCACTGAAAGCAGTTGCAGTGTCACTTGAAGGTCAAACGATGTGACTAGAAATGTCAGGTGAGGTGTAGCAGTGAAAGCTGTTAAATCACGTATTGTAAGGTATGTGTATGAGATGCCGTGTCAGTCCGAGCGGTGAAAACAGTTCAAATCGCTTGAAGTTTAAGTGATGAAAGCTGAACTGTCGGTTGGTATAAGAGAACTGAAAGTAGTTGAAATGTCACTTTGAAGTGAGAAGTGTTGCAAACAGCTTATCTGAAAGCTTTGAAGGTGTGATACAGTATATACATTTTGTCAAAGATGCGTATGTATTGTGTTGCAGAGATGTCTTCTGAATTTAGTTCTTCCAGCAGTCCAAAGCTCTTGTGCTAGCAGTGTAGATACCAAGCCCCCAGGAAGTGCGCCAGGCTCTGAAGACAGTTTTCATAGAGGCCAAACTGTGTAATTACATCATCACATGATACACTGCATACCATAAATACTTTTTCCTATAAGCTTACATTGTGAAAAAAGCGGCTGTGAAACAGTGGACACATTTTTTTGACTCATCTCACAGTCATACTTTGAGCCATTTGGTCTAGAAGTGCCGCACAATTCAATTATTCTATCCCCATTCAAGTTAGCTGGCCACTAAACGGGAAGTCAGTCGGCTCACTCTTTGGACCAACATTTTTTTTTCATTCACATACCCAGGAAGGCGAGCTTTTTTGGCTTCAATGCGCCACTGAGCAGCTTTCATAGGAATGAACAGGGATCCACCTCCAACACTGTGTCCACGTTTTAATAAAATGTCCTTATTAGACACCTACACTTCCACTGGAGTCAAGCTGACTGCCAACAAGCTAGCTAGCAAGGTAATAGTTGCTACATTCATAAATGAATAAACTGACCACTGTTAGCAGCAGTTAGCAGCTGATATGCTGCCTGTATTTGTTGGAGTGTGAATTTAAAAAGTTGCCAGTTCTTACATCCTGCTCCTTTAAATGTGGTGATGGGGGCCCCTGTGTGTGACTACCTTACACCCAAAGGCATGCTGGGAAAGGTTCCAGCTTTGTAACGTCCTTGTATATGTGTAGGTGGCTTCAGGAAACTGAGGGATGTTGTGTTTGTAGAGGGACTTTGTAGTTTTGAGGAAGACTTTTTAGGGGCTATCCACATGGAAACGCTCTTTAGTGTGAACGCACATGTATTGCATCGTATTGGCCGATCGTCCACATGGATCCTGGAAACGCAGCTTCTGTAAACACACTTTTTTGAAACCAGGTCTCAGGGTGGAAAAATCCGAAAGCGCAGCCCTCGCGTTCTCGTGTGGACAGCGAATCCGCATACTTTCCGAAACGATGACGCCATCGCCCCACCCCTCGACCTCTAACCTTCGACCTCTGAACCCCACAACGTCTCCTAACAACAACAACAACAATGGTGGACTACTGCTTGTGTTCATGTTTCTTGCAACTTACTCACGTTGTAGTCGTGTGTGAGTCGCAGCAGCAGTTCGACCTCATTATCGGTCCACACAAACGATTCTGGTTTCCTTGCACTAGCCATTTTCATCTTCTTCTTCTTGTGTTCGGTTTCTCAGTCTACTGTCTGTTTGTAAACAGCGCTCAAGCTTTATGCGCATGCTCCGTCTCTTCTTCTCCGTTTTTGGTGAATTTCAAGCGCCACCTATAGGCCTGGAATATGAACTCCTGCGGTTTGAGTCATTTTCAATGGATCCGAGGAAGACGGAGGAAAAAAAGATTGTTTTGGTACGTGTGGACAAGGCCTTAATCATTAGAGAAAGATCTTCATTGCCTTTTTTTTCCTGCCTCAACAAACTAGATAAACAAACTCTCTTTGTTTTCATGACTGAATAAATAAACTGATCTTAAAGGACCACACAGTTTCATACAGTTTCATTTTGTTTATATGTGGCGGACTCTGCCACCTTTCTAGCTTCAAACAGTGTTCTGGGGACCTTATTTTCCTCTGAGAACAGCTTGTTTATTCAGTTACGGAAAAATAAATATTTCTGAGTTTAAATTATGACCTCATTAATATTGTAAATATAAAAATTCTGAGTTTGAACTTCTTCTCTAAAACTACACAGTGCCCCTTTTAGGTTCAAACGTAATAGGCAGCTGCAGCTTTGAGTATGGAGGAAACTGTCCCATCATGAATGAACACAGGCTTTCATCTTATTTCATCACTCTTAGCAACCTTTTCAACTGAGCAATTTGTTATTGCTGGTGACATCCCTACAACACTGTGCATACAGATAGATCCTAGTCCTACATACTTTAAACCTTCACGCAAAAAAAACCTTAAAAACTTGAACATTTTGTAGTTTAATTTCTGTGTTTTTCCTCACAGAATTACATACACAGTAGCAGTGGAAGACATTTGTTTATTCTATATTCTTATTCTATTTTCAATGTCAATCCTATTTTGTGACATGAAAGACACAGAGATGGAGTGTGTTTGGTTAATAAATGTCTTTATTTGGCTTTGAGAGGAATATCACTGCATGAGATAGCAGCACATACAGTCACAGTTGTATAGCAGAGGTCTGGAAAATGTCAGCACTCCTCAGCCTCCCCAGAAACACGTGGGTTGCAGGTGAAAATATGTTTTTATTTTAACTTTCAGACATGGTTAAGGCAAGTTTCTTAATAGAACACACAACAAGCAAAAAATCTATCCCATCCAGCAGATATTCAAGCTCCAAGAGTCAGGCCATGCATTCATGCCCGTTGGTTGATTCATTTGTCACAAAGGAAAAAATCCCAGGGGATGTAGTGATGGACCAACAGTGAAATGAAACCGTTCAGGGCAAAGTGATAGAAGGGGTGATGGTGAAATAGCCCTTATATGCGTCTCCGTTCCATATAGCCATGACCCCTACGGCATCTACCCCACCTGCCACTTCCAGTCTGAGCTGAGGGCTGTCAGTGTCATCATCAGCTGCCTGACACCAACAGCCACGCTCACCTTCACTTTGTTTCCTTTATCCAGCAAAATCAAACAAAAGCTCTACTACATATGTGTGAGGGGCAAGAAAAGAGGCTGGTCTACTCTTGAGATGAACGGAAATAGATGAGGAGTTAGACTTGCAGATAAATATTATGCTCTGACCGGTGGCTGATAAATTTCTTGACAAATGAATCAATCGAGGGGGGGATAATTCATATTCCCAAAAATATTATATATAGCGCAATTTTTAAACTCTACATTTTTCATTCCCATAGATGCACTTCCTCGTGGAGAAGCTGCAGCACTCCTTCTCCTCCCAAGCAACTGAAAATACCTCCCACCCTCCCGACACATTCGTATATACAGAGTTTTTTCCGAGTTGCCATTATTGCCGTGCTGTGACGCTGCAGTGACTTGAAGAGAATGGAAAAAGGGGCTTGAATGGTTGCATGGTACATTTCATTTTGTCATGGTGGGATGAGACACGCGATGGAAACGGATGGAAGAAAAGAGGGGAGTGGAAAGCGTTCACCTGCCGTGGGAAATGTGGGGTTTGACTCACAGTTACAGACAGAAGCACTTCTTCTGCTAATTGTTCCTCATTCGGGAATGAGCTGGTAGAGCTACGGCCTGCGATAAAATATTCAACCTACAGTACTCCCCAACTTTTAATATGTAAAAATCAAATAGCACCGTAAAAGTTGGACTGGCTGATACTCATGCGTCAAGATCTGTGCGTTTATCTTTAAGTCTTGTGTGCTGCTGACAGTATTGTTACTTTCAAGGTTATGATTGCTCGTACTGTGAATATTGATCGTTGATGGCACATTTACTGCTGCTCATATGAGGAAAAATCACCACCTATTTTAAACTTAGGAAACATTGTGACATCATGCTAGCTTTCAGTACATCTATTCCCATCTAAAGCTCCTTTCTTCGTCTAGTAGTTAGTACTAATCACGTCTGGCTACAGAGCAAACAGAGAGTGAAGAACACAGGAGGTGTGAGGCATCTGGAGTGTGCAGAGTCGTGTGTGTTCATGTGTGACAGAGATGATGTGAACAAGGACCAGATCCATATATGTGATTGGTGTGATGAGGAATGTGTTACTGATAATGACGGAAATGGCGACACAAGCAGTTTAACTCTTGCTGGACTTGTCGGCAGGGCTCTCCTTCTTCTTCTCCTTGGGCTTCTCCTCCTCCTCTTCCTCCTCCTCTCCCTCTCCCTCTCCCTCACCCTCGCCCTCGCCCTCCTCCTGGTCGTCTCCCTCCTCTCCCTCATCTCCCTCCTCTTCGTTCTCCTCTCCCTCCTCCTCCTCCTCTTCTTCCTCCACCTCCTCTTCTTCTTCCTCGGGCTTGGCTTCGGACTTCCTGTAGGCGCCGAGGGAGTAGGAGCGGGAGGACATGTAGGAGAAGCCTGGGTAGCCGGACTGGAGCATGGCGCCACCGACGGAGCTGAGGCGGCACTCCTCACCTTCCAGCAGCTTCCTGCACAGGCGGAGAGAGAGACAGACGGAGGACAAAAGATGACATCGCCTCCAGTCTGGTTCTGTCACTATAATTATCTCATTGTGTCTCTCCTGAGGGATCTAATGTCACTGGATCAGTTTCAGTGGCAACACGTCTGCTGTCTGTTTTGGTAGATTTGCCCAGAACATTATCACAGTTGCTGAGATTTATTATTGTAAGGTTTCACATTATATCACTTCTATTTGTCTATCTTTTTACAGTAGAAAAAGAACTGATCAACTTGCATTGAAAGGAGGGGCAATCACATTTTTTAAAGCTGTGTAACTATTATTTTTCTAAATATATGTTAAATAATTCTGCCTTTATTGGACAGTTTACTGAGTAGTGGGGGAAGAGTGACTGTCATGACATACAACAATGGTCCCCTGCTCTAATCAAACCGAGAAAATTGCAGTTATATACTACACATCATCAAAAACTACGCTTCCAGAAGCCCCAGAGGAGTTTAATTCTAAAAATGATTAAAATAACTGTTGGATTGGAAGCGAAGCTCAATGTAAAGGTGAATTTTTACAAGACGTTGTCAAAGATAAAATCAGCTGAAAACTTGTGCTTGAAATTCTTATTTCGGAAATTAAATCTTTAACCTTCCGATCGATCAACCAAAGGCAAAAAAAAGTTTTAGGCTCAACCGCCCTGCCTTGTTGAACATATTGAGTGGATTTTAAAAAGATTCAAAGATCTCTTTCACACATGGATTAAGGCAAACTAAAGATTCTCTAATGTGTCAGACATTATTTTTGCAGGAAAAGTGTAATTACCACATTAAAATCCTTAAACTAGCACCTATTCTGTCTTCCTCCATACAGAGTATATCAGGACGTCTCCTACTTTATGTGCACTGGAGGCTTTCCACATCAAACTGATAGGCCTGCCTCTTAAAATCAGGTTTTCAATTAGCACTTTTCACTTTCAGGAGATTAGCATTAAACCAGCCTTCTACTGTCAAGCTCTGCACATACATCATTCTGCACAGTGAAGCTCAAACATTCAGCCATAGGAACAAAGAAGAAAAAGCACAGTTTTGACTGAAGTGGGGCTTTAAAACTTTACACTATAAAAGCTAACACTTAAATCCACTGCTGCAGTGTTTGTGCGGTCGCCCACCTGTAGGCAGCGATCTCAATGTCAAGCGCCATCTTGACGTTCAGTAGGTCCTGGTATTCACGCAGGTGACGGGACATTTCTCCTTTGGTGCTGCGCAGGGCACCCTCCAGCTGCTGAATGGTATCCTACACACACGCAAACACACACACACACACACACACACACAAACACACACATATTTGCATCATGAAATACCAATAACTTTGTCAGAAAATGTGCTGATGAACACCTAAGAGGAGATTTTCACTTGTGTCTAATCACACCGAACAAGGAGTGCACTCAGTTTTAATTTCAAAGTGATTCATAAAAAACACCAACATCCAAGGTCGTGTCCTTCATCAGTGTCCACCATGTAGACTTAAGTTGATGATCTTATATCTTTGGCGGAATTCAAGACTATCGTAAATTCTGTGGTAAAAGACTCCATTGTTAATTGCCTCTATAAGGGCCTCCTTTTAGTCTTTTCAAACAAATAGCTTGTAGCTTTTCAAACAAATCGCAATCATAAAACAAAATGTTAAAACGTACCAATATCTCACCGGACTGTGTAATTGACTTACCTGCATCTCTCCAATTTCATTGCTATGGTGATCCTCCATCTCGGCAATCTGCCTCTCCAGAGCCTCGTTGTGGCCCCTGAGGGCCTCAATCTCCAGGGTGCGGGCCTGCACCTGCCTGCGGTACTCGCTCAGCTCCTCCTTTGAGTGCTTGATGGCGTCCTGGTTGCGGGCGGCAGCGTCGGTCACGCTGGCAAACTTGGAGCGGTACCAGTCCTCGGCCTGGGCCTGGTTCCTGGCCGACAGGTTCTCATACTGAGCTCGGATGTCCTTCAGGGCGGCAGTCAGGTCCGGTTTGCTCATGTCCATCTCCACAGACACCTGAATGAAGGAGAGGGGGAGAGAGGAAAGATTAAAGATAACAAATCATAAAGGTTTCGTGACCATTAATCCTCAAACATTCAAGGATCTGTTTAAATGCTTCATGGTACTTTTTTGCTTAGGTGTATTGCTTAATCATTTGAGTTATTTAAGATTATTTGTATCCTTTAAACCGTGACATTTTGATTATGGAACAATCTAAAGAAAAAGTGGCTCAAGTGAATGGCAGAAAAAGCAGGCTGGTGACCAGGAAGTGACCAGTTTGCCTCTGAGGTTAACGTGGGAAAACTTTGTGCCTGAACACTTTAGTACCTCGGTGCTTTACTTTTTTTGTCTCTGAACTGACTTTCAACCATTGATGACGAGAAGCTTTTTAAAACCACACTAGACTACCTATAGCTAGTGAACCGACCAGCCTGATAAAAAACAAGTATTTACAAACGAGTATTTCTTTATGTATTTTAAACTGTGCAGACTCACATATAAACGGAATAAACTTCTAATCTAACTGTATAAAACATCATGTATAAGCAGCTAGCAGGGGAAAGCTTCTTCCTCTGTCGCTGTGTGTTGATGCAGACCCTGCTCTGTACTACACTTGGACTGCATGCCTCCGGGTGACATATACATGTATGTATAAGGTGAGCAGGGTGTTGATGAGCTGAGTTGCAGTCCTGTGAGGTGGACCGCCGCAGGACTGATGAATCGACTGCTGACTCAGGCCTCCTTGCCGGAGAAAGCTGTGCTGTCAATAGCTTACATGGCAATAATATTCCCTGCAGGAAGAGAGGAGGGACCCCTGGGAAATTTACCCGGCAACCATCACTTGACTGCTCAATACTACCGCACGTTCAATGAATTGATTTCCTGCTGAAAGTTGCTGCTGCCCTTCACTTCAGTGTCTTCCCTTGTGTCCTCTGCTCCATCTGCAACACGATGAGCTCCATTACTGTCCCACAGATAACAGCTCGGCTCAACACTTCGTCAGGGAGCTGCAGAGAACAACTCTCTTCAAAACTTTTGTGTTAAATGTCTGATTGTATTTTCACTGCTGTGCTGTTGTTCAGCTTGGAATGAACATGAAAACAATTGCACCTAACATGCTTGCTTCTGCTTGCTGCCCCTCGGGATGACCACACCCCTGGATTATGCGCTATTTCTCCGCATTTTCTCTCTCTCTCTCTCTCTCTCTCTCTCTCTCTCTCTCTCCCCCCCCCCCCCCCCCCCCCCCCCCCACTCCAC
>OMLP01044813.1:24152-51479 GCA_900302685.1 Spondyliosoma cantharus | reverse complement strand
ATATAAAAATATATATATTTTTATATTTATACATTTATTTGCCTATATATATATATATATAGGCAAACAAATGTTTCATTAAGGACAGTAGAGATGCACTTAGATAATCAGCTGTGACATGAGAAAAGTTTAAAGAAAATGTGTTTGAAGTTTTTCTAATTTGATTTTGGAGCACCTTGGAGTGCATCTCAACCTATTAATGTGTAAATCTGTGTGATATTTGGCAGCTTGATTGCGTCTTGTTTTAATTTTGACTCCACATGTGGTGTTTTTGTGCATAAATCTGCATGTCAATGAGGAAAAAATGTTTCCTTGAAAACCTCTTGATGCTTTTAGACACAGGGGTCATGAATATCACAGGTGGTAGTGAATGGAAATGAGGGCTTACTTAATGATCTCATTTACATAACTGACTGTATCTTATATAAAATGTCAAAAGAGATAATGAGGAGGTTTGCGGTACCTTCTGGGATTTCTCAGCCACCATGAGCACGAGATCAAAGTCGTATGTTCCCAGAGAGTGTTCGTACAGGTCATTCACGTTGACGAGGAAGAGGAGGTACTTCAACGCCTCTTCAGCACTCACTGCACCGGGACCTTCAGAGGGGTTCACTGGACAAACACGCAAACAAAAACCAAATGACCAACTGAAAAATCATCTGCTACAGTGTGTTGCGAGAGAGAAGCGAGGTCATCAGTGTGCTCACCTCGAAGCTCGTGGACTTTCTGCAGAGCAATCTCCAACTCTGGAACCGTCTTCTTCACATGAGCCGTCAGGATGGGCAGAAAGAACCTGGCCAGTTGATACAATTAAAGGTCCAATAATCCAATAATGTGGTCCAGTTACACTGAGTTGCTTTTAAAGTCGCCAATTTTTCATACATTTACATGTGTTTACAGGTTGTTGGGAGTACTGCTGTGTATGTGAAGAAACTAGTAGAAAGATTTTTGTGGCTCCGGAAGAAACTGCTTTAATCTGATAAATTACTTTCAGTGATGTCACTCATTGACTAAATGGCATTGTGGGTAATGTAAAATATAAATGAAAGAGAATGTGATCATTTTCAAAACCTTTTTTAACATGCAGTATACTCAATTTATGCAGCGTCACAACTTTTTTGGAATCAGGTTTGTAGATTAATTTTAGAGGGTTGGATAAAATTAGATGGACACCATTGACATAATTTGACCTTTAACATTAAGTATGCCTGCAATGTTTAGAAGTTATTGTCAGCATCACTGACTTGTTTGGACCCATCGATTCCATGCTGCTCCGTAAAGCATCACAGACTACATCCACCTTCTTCTGCCCAGAAACAGGCTGGGTCTGGACCGGGCTGCCGTCAGGACGGGGGTACATGCTGCTGGTCGTATCCTCCTCCCTGGGTACCAAAGACAAAACAACTTACAGAATGTTCAAATAAAATAAAAAAGTTGAGTTGGCTTTCCATAGCCGAAAATGTACTGCAGCAGATCTTAAGAGTCTTACTTGAGCTCAGTGAGGAAGAGGTTAATGTGGTTGATGGAGCTCAGTTGTGTGATGAAGTTCTCTATGTTCTCCAGGAAAACCTGCAGGAAGAGATGGACATTAAAAACAAGACCAGCCAGAAAGAGACACAGTGCAATAATAAAGATTAAAGCATGAAACCAAACATTGTCGTTTCATATTCTACAACAGAAGGCCGAGGACAGAGACAAAAAAACAGTCAAAATACTGAAAAATAAATACTGAAACACACTTTAGTTTTTCCTGTGATCTTCACAAACCTGAGAGCAATGTATTCTTTTGTCGCTTAAGCACAAAAATGAATTGCTTTATTAAATTACTTTAAAGAATCGCAAATGTATGAAATTTACAATTATCAACTTACCCAATAAGTTAAAAGATGTGATGTCACATAAGAAATACGTTAAACCCTGTGCGTACCTTTGGGTTGTGGTCGTAAATTAAGTTCATGTTGATCCTCAGCTTCTTCATACACTCAAAGGCATCTCTGAACCTCAACCTGAAAAAACAAAACACAAAGAAAAAATGCAATTCTAACACTTTTTCTCACTCATTACTTCCATTCGACTTCAATCCCGACAATAACACAGTGTCAGAAAGATGACAGATCAGTGGAGTTACATATGATAGAAGAATATCAAACTCACCAGTCTAACCACGTCCTGAGCTGAGCCAACACCAGCGCTCGATGATGCACAGTCTCCAGGTTACCACGAGGCATCTGGATGAAAAAAAGAGCAAAACACATCAGATATAAACACACGTCGAAAGCACTGATGTTAACTGTGTGTGTGTGTGTGTGTGTGTGTCACTGACCTGTAGAATCACTCTGGTGTCTTTTGGGACCACGGTGACAATCCTGGATCCTCGCTCCACCCGCCGCAGCGTCTCGTCATTCTGACCTCCATCTGAGGCCAATGCAGCCTGCAGCCCTGTGGGGTCAAAGGTCGTTCAACTCAACCATGAAATGTACCAACGTCACTACTCATTTCAGAAGTGCACAAAAGCATTACCTGAAGGAGCAATCAGCCAGAGGCCAGCTAACAATGCAGCTCACGTTAGCATCTAATGTGCTACTTCCAAAAATACTGTACTTCACTGCAAGTTGTTGAAAGCAATAACTGAAGCATAACCATTCAGATTCTGATTCTGGCCAATCCGAATTCATCATGTTTACTAAATTAAAAATATCCAACTGTCTGCAGTCTGAGCAAACTGACGACCACTTTGAATCTCACTGTATCGGCTCATCATACATTTCAATTTTAGTATGTAATACAATGTATCTACAGACCAAGTGTGTAAATGTTTTTTGAACTGAACAGATACACACTGCAGATGTTTCTGTGAGGGTCTCCAAGCTACCTTTGATACTTAGCGTGCTCAGCTGGAGGCAGCGACAGGTGTGGGAGTGCGTGGTGATGAGGAGGAAGTCATTGCAAACCACAAAGGAGGAAATATTGGAGGCCAGCTAAGAAAGAAACACATATAAATGAACCCGGTTAGATTTGTCTCGTGATGAACGTATCGATAAAGCTGGTAAAATAAAGGAAAGCGCATACTTCTGTCTCTCCGGCGTACAGGTGGGATCTGTCTGTGAGGCCCAGTAGACATTCCTGAAGACATGAAGGCAAAGAGAAACATTTAGGCCTGAAGAAACAATCTCACTTGTCGTTAGTGATGCTCTTCTATGAATATGATTGTATTGTTTTTCTACCTCCCCACTGATGCTGCACAGGGCCGTCTGAACGCAGGAGACAGGGAAGTTGATGCTACATCCGCTGGAGTCACGCCAATCCTCCACTGACGGCTCAGGATGGTCTACGCGGAATTAAAACAAGTGTTTTATTTTCCTGCAAACAAAAGCATTTTCTAAACTTCTGTGATGATCTCCTCGATATGGAGGCACTGAGGACTGAAATGAGGAAATTAAAGTCTGGTCAAAATAGTTTGCTTTCCTGTTTATCCTAAAAAAAAATGTTTTATCAGGATAATCTTTTAACGTTCCTTCATTTTTTTTCCCCATCTGTGAAAGTACGTGAAGTTTGTTTTTAAGCCTTTTATTTTGTATAAGGCTTATTTTTCAAAGTGTTTTTGTAATACTCATTTTGACCACAAGAGGGTGGAATGCTCTAAATAGGACTAACATCATTCATGTAACGTTATGTTGTGTTTTTCTTTTGGTGAGGAATGCGTTATATTTTGTAGTAATCTGCTGTTCATGTCAAATCAAGCAGCAACAGTTGATGCCCGTACTCTTCATGTTACATCATAATTTATGGTTAGAATGGTTACTGTCAGTGCAGCAGTACAGTAACTTGTGTTTTCTTTGGTTGTATGTTCAAAGTGCTGTTATAACATCAGTAGCAGTTATTAAGGGACTCTGGCAGGGGGTTCTGAGAAAAAGGTGCGTCTCTGCATCTTTCATTCAAACTTTCCTCTTTTTGGGGTTTCACACATGAAAAAGAAATAAAAAAGCTGCTCAAAACATTTTTCACCCATGAAAAAAAATGTTTCCCTGGAAAAATATCTGTTGTATCACAGTAGATAACACATTTTTTGTTCCTTCCGGCTGATTTTTTTTCCCTCACTGCATTTCATACAAATAATTAAGGAAATTAGAAAGATTGGATAGCCTCACTTTTTTCCCCACCAGTTCTCAAGTCCTAAACACATGAGAGAAAATAATTTAGATCAGATTTAGAAAACGCTTCACAAGAAAAACAAATCTTTACTTGCCCCTCAGGGCTTCCGTACCTCTGTTATGAAAGTAAGCATCAAAATTTGTCAGAAGAATTGAACCAAAATAAACTGAAGACATACCTCTCACGTAACAAGAAAGCACAAGGAAAGCTTTTTTTCCTTTGCTGCTAAAATGACTTAAGGCTTCTTTTTTTTTTAAGACCATTTGAGAGTTCAGTTTATTTAAGAACTCTGACTACCCTGTGAAGGAGCATGACTCTACCAGGCAAAACATTATCATGCTGTTAATGGTCATCAGCTGGAAAATTACCTCCTATTTGGGAGGCTGTAAGTTAACAGCCTCTGGGCAGTCTCCATGTTGTGCAGAGTGCTTTTTAAATCAAATAATGCATCTAGAAGAGTACATTTCCAACAAAACATCACTTGGCAAAACATACAATTCAGTAGAAGAAAAAGAGTGTTTGTGACTGACCCCAGAGCAGCTTCCTGATCTGTCCATCCTCCAGCTGTAGAGCCACAGTGCCAGACTGGAAGCAGTGAACCATGCTGACCACAACACCGTCCACTTCAATCTCAGACCTGAAACATGCAATCACTGGACTCAGTCCTGACTTAAAACATGGCAATTAAATAATTCAATTGAATGGATTCCAAACCGCAACTGCTGCTCTGCTGACCTGACAGCGAGCGTGTCATCAGTGTCTTGGGCAGAGTGGAGCATCAGCAGGGTGGAGGAGGTTGGCGGCAGACCAGAGCACACACCCACAAACAGCTTATCCTCTAACCACAGCAGCTGCCGCAGGGCCAGAGGCTGTTCCTGGTCAACCTTCACTCTGCAGGGGGATGGCAAGAAAGTCAGAGGAAGTGGAGAAACAGATAACTGAGAAAACACACTGAGCATTTATCAGACTGCTAGCATCTTTAGCCTTCAAGCTGGATACCAGCAGCACTACAGATTGCTGTGTTACCTAAAAGTTTTCTGGAGGACCAGGGGACGAGACACCACCCGGAATCCATTTTCTGTTTTGTCGGCCTTTTCTCCTGTATCTGGACAGAGTGGTCGGTGAAGTAAACAGTGCAAATTGATCAGAACATGCATCAGTGTTGACGTAAATTTAAAGCATGAAGTTAATATGCTAAATACGAAAATCAAAAACTTCACGTTCATAGATTCCTTGTGTATTAAGCTTGTTTCCTTTAGTTAGGTCTGGTTTTGGACTCATATTCTCAATTCTTAACTTTAGGGCTGTAACTAACAATTATTTTCATTGTCTACTAATCTACTGATTATTTTCTTGATCATTAGTTTGTTCTTTGATTAATAAAAAGTTTGAAAATGCCCTAGATGCTTGGCTCAAATGTCTTTTTTTAATCCACAACCAAGATGTATTCAGTTTACTGGCATGAAGGAGGAAAGAAACGAGAAAATGTTGAAGATCCATCAAAGAAGCTGGAATCAGATCATTTTGATCAATTAGTCAATTAGTCGTTGCTGCTCTACTCAACTTGTGACATGAGATGGGGGATTCAACAGACTTCATTTTCTTCACATTAATTCTGAGGATTGCTATCTTTATGGAAACAACGTATAACCCACCTTGGCTGTAGACTGAAATCTGTCCATCGGAAGTCAACGCTGCCAGCTGATTGGTCCTCTGAGGTTGGCAGAGGAAGGTCACCTGGTTGACTGGCGATGACAGCTGCAGCTCAAATGCACACATGGGCGGAGGAACCACACACTGCCTGAAGGTTGTCACCAGGATTTTATCTGATGTGGTTAAAATGATTATTAACACCCCGTTGGAATCAGCATACAGTTCCATGTCCTCTCGTCCCATTGGCTCTCACCTCCATCAATCACAGCCACGCTGGCGTTGTCAGTGGCGTCCAGCCCGGGGCTCCTCTCAGTCGTCCAGCCCCAGTCATAGGTGATGCTGGTCCAGCTGCGGGTCACCACGTGGACGGTTAAGGAGTGCTGAGGGTCCCAGTATACACAGACCGGAGCCTTCTGAGAATCTCTGCCGAAGTCCAGACTCTGCTTCAGATACCAGTGATAGTTCCCCATCGTCCAGAGCTGGACTAGTAGGAACATGGACAAACGTCAGGCAGATTCATATACTTGTTCATTTATTTAAAAACCCCCCCATTTAATTTTCTTCCTTCACTCACTGTGCTGAATGCTGTAACATGCAGGGTGCTCTTTAACTATCAATAAGACTTTTTAACAGTAAAATGAGCTGTAAACTTAAGAATAAACTCCAAAGTCAAATTACTGCACTTCATGTAAACAATAGAGGAGAATTAATGAATTGGCACAGATTTATCAAATTCTGTTTGACTTGAAAAATGTTATGTGTGACTGGATTAACCTCCTGTTAATAGGCCTGAGGGACGGGCTACAACTTACTGTAGGTGTTGACTTTTTCGTCTTCTCCAGCGGTCATGTCCTCCAACCAAACCGCTAAGACAGTGGAGTCATTGTTCCACAGCAGATCCTTCACCTGAAACACAAAACATATCAGTCAGTGTTTTAAAAAATAAAAAGCACTAAAATGAAATGTATTATTCCATATTTATAGAATGGTACGAGAGTCAGGGTTAGCTGAACATGCAGTACCTTAGCCTGATCTTTGCTGAATGGGAGAGTGAAGTCACCGTGCAGTAGTCCGTTCTTCTCCATGAAAACCACACTGTGTTTGTTGGGATGGCGCTGAGTGCTTGCTATCAGGCTGCCTGAGGGTCTGAAACACCAGGAGAACATTCAGCATAAGCTCACACCTCCAGTAGTCTTTGTATTAATTTGTAAGAAAATCCCTCTGCTTACTTCCAGCAGAGCGCCTGCTCCAGGCCATTGATGGTCTCACTGGTGGACTGCAGGACACCCTCTCTGTTCCAGACTCGGACCTTCCTGGCGCCGGTTTGAGGACAGACGGCACTGACGGCAAACAGCTGACCATCACCTCGCCACGTCACCCGAGGCCTTCGGTCGTCCCAGGCTGCAGCTGACTGCACCTCCTGAGGGAGCATATTTTTCATTCATTTTGAACCATTTCTGTTGCATATTTGTTTGCTTCCAAGCTATGATGTTTTCGTAGTTGGAACACTGACCTGGATCCTCCTCTGTGCTGCCTGTTTACCCTCTGAGCCATGGAACTGAGTCTCCTTCTTTCCCCAACCAACCGTGATGAACTTCCCTGCAAAAAAAACCCACAAAAAACATAGTTGATGAAAATGTTTAAATAAGCATTATCATCATTCAGACATAATTCATATATCTCTACATTTCATAAATCATCTCGTGCCCCTCTGTGAGTCCTACAGAGGCCATCTGGAGCCACCGTACCTTCCCCAAAGTCATCCTGGTGGATTCCAACCTCAGTGATCGGCTCAAAGTCTTTGGTCATCATGATGATCGTTTCCTGACCTGTGAGCACAAATTATTAGTGATTTATTCCTTTGTAACACTGCTTACTGCTTAACTAAGAATAAATTACTTCAGCAATTATCTGTCATTAAGGTTATACGGGTACATCTAGAACAACAGTGTGTCTTGAACACTTTGTTTTTTTAAACAATTTTTTGGACATTTGCATAACATACTGACCAGTAGTGAGAACGACAAGCTCTTCATCAGGACTCCAACTCATCGAGGTCAGCCCGCTGTCCACACTGCCAACACACTCCAACTGCGGAGCATAATTACACATAATTTGTGAGGACCCTCATTAGCATTGGCCTCAACTTAATACTAACTCTGACTTTTAATGTTTCTGTATTGCGAACCTGGCAGGTGTTGAGGTTGAAGAGGACGACGTCGCCACCAGCCGTGGCCAAACACGCAGACTCGAGTTCAGCCAGGTCCTGCAGTCCAACCACTGTACCGCTGCCATCCTCTGGGAGGAAACCCTCGGCTGTCAGCGAGGCCTCACTCACCACCTGCAGAAGAGGATGGAGGAAAGTTGATGATGAGCGAAACAACTGTCACTTCCACGTGTAGTTTATAATCAAGATTCATAATAGAAAGCATAGGCTTAGGAAGCTTAGGAAATTCCAATTTGGACTTTTCATCTTACTATCCTCAACGCAAAGCGAAGAGACAAGCGCAAATACGTCATCAGCAGCGTACCTGTCCAGTTCGTGGGTCATACTCTGTGATGGAGTAGTGAGAAGCGATCAGCAGCGAGCCGGTGTCAGCCCGCACAGCCAGACACTGTGGTGAGCCTGGACCCTGCAGCTCCGAACTCTGCAGGCTCTTCAGCAGCTTCAGGTTCCGCATTTTACCTCAAGGCCGGCTGAAAACAGACCGAGCAGAGTTCTGGATGCAAAGGCTAGAAAACACCTGAAGCAGCAGAATTCAAACGTGCTCAGTACTGAAATCACTTTCATATCCCTGGTTCATATATCAGTACAATATCAATACTGTGATAGACACACCAGAAACCTTATTTGGAATTTAGGTTTGGTATTGTATTCAAATCTATTCAATATTGTCTTTAATAGACTTACACTAATGTGGCTGAAAGTTTCGCCTGCATTTGGCTGCAGCTGTCTTAAGAAATCAGATTGCTTCAGTTTCAAGTAAACAGACATTTGTTGACTTCGCCTATTCTCGCAAAACACTACATGTTGTCTTTCTTGTCCCACTATCCGACGAAGCCCTGTCGGAAATCTCACCCATTTTAAACCGCAACTTGGATGGCGACACTCTACAGGCTCTTAAAACAGGTCCTCTATCATATTTCGAGCCAACGCAGTATTGTCAATTGAGTATTTTCTGTAAATCTTGTTCGCTAGTTTCAACAGCCATGTCTCCGTGATTTTTTATTTACAAGGCATTCGCACATCAATATGGTGAACGTGAGATGGATTATATGAACCAACAATGGCGGTGTAGCTTTATAAGTAGCTCTATAGTTTAAATAACTAGCTTGTTAGCAGTTTAAGAGACCAAACTGGCAGTTGTATAAGGGAGAACTAAGTTAGCTTCAGCGTGGAACCGGCTAGCTTAACGTACTTTTAGACAAGAACGACTGACTTTCTATTCAGCTGTGGTAATTATATCTACCAAACGGAAAATGTCGGCTTTAAACGTTAGTTAATGTCTCAAGAGAACTGTAAAGCCTACCGAGAAGAAGCAGCTTGTCCGGCATCAACAAGACAACATGATGCATGTGGCGCTGTCAGACTAGTAAACTTTCACCTCTGACACTGATACGTGAGGTGACGGCGGTGTCGCCCTCTGGCGTCCTGGAGTGAACTTACACCTATGGAAGTAAATAGACTACAATATACAACAACAACAAAAATAGTCACCTGACTTCTTTCTCTCGTTTATTAGTCTGTATCACACATTTTGGATGAGAGAGTGTTAGAACCCGAATTCTACCCGAAAATGACTACTTTTTCATACTTCACTTAAAGAAATGCAAGTTGTATTTCTACTCGATGTGAACAGCTGCCTGTGCATTGTGTATGTTGTTTGGTTGTATTCCTTGGCACTAATTATTTCTCTCAGTTCTTTTATCTATATTTATGTTTACGTTTATGGTTGTTTTCAGTAAAGATATAAAAAAAATAATCAGTAAATGTAATCTGAGTGTGACTAAAGCACTTTTTCTTCAATATCACTTTAAAACTTATCAAGCGGGTGCCATATAAACATTTGTATCAACTACTATTTGACTATTATTTCATATTATGTCTTATTCGATTTTTTTTAGATCATACTTGATCAACTTATGTACGAACTGTGTACATTTTCATTTTATATATATCATATATATACTTGATCCAGAATAACATAAAACTGCACCATTGGTTTAGCACATACGTTATACATATTCACAAATTGATCTGGGTAGGCTAATTTTCTCTGCTAGTTCCCTGATACTGATGTAATCATTGTATGTATTTATTCATATAAATGAACATCAATAAATATCATACCACTCATCTGCAGTCGGTTATCATCATTCTGTTCTATTACTTACTACTTAAAGCTCTCCTTCACGTTTACTCATATTCTATAAAATTACCACCTCCTTGTTTCTGTATTTTCATCAAGTGTTATAATTAAATTGATTGGAAACATATTGGTTGATCGTCTTTTATCCTGGAGACAACACGGATGTCGCTGCCATTATAAGACTTTTATTTTGTAGAAGGCTCACCGGACGTCGCGTTTGTTGGTTGTAGTTGTCACGAGTTGACTGGCTGCCGACTTGACAACAGGTGAACGTGAGTTCAACGTCAGAAACACGGCGGACAGGACATGACACCGGGGGTGAACATGCGAGGAGAGGACGGTCACTGAAAGGTAAACGTTTTATCATATTCCTTTCTCATTCTCTGCTGTTTTAACCAAACACGTGGCAGCAGGCAGACGTATTATTCCTCAACATTAAACCAAACAAGGCTTTTTATCCCGCCCTGCGGCAGTTTGCGAACGAGCTTCTGTTCCGCTGGTTTAAAATCCTTCGACGTGTCTTCTAAAGTGATAACGTCACGCGTGAAATTGAGTGAGGAAAATTCTAGAAAACACTGAAATCAATGTATCGTGTTGAGTGGCCCCCGCCCCCCTCTCCTCTCACTCAGAATATCATCAGAACAGGCAGGCTGGATGTTGTTTTGGTGTCACTTATTAACCCATGATATGATTTGTTTGCTATCATCTTATCTCCAAATCAAAGCGGTCACTATCATGTCAGACTCAGGCAGTCTTTGGTGGACATGTTGAAGACACTGGGACAGGACAGTTCATCTACAATAAGGGTGCTTGAGGTTAAAGGTGACGTTCCTATATTTCCACCTCCAGCACATGGAGCTAAGACTCTTATGGAGAACATATCTGCTAATACTGTATTTAACATAGACGTCTTCCATATGCATGTGCTGCCTCTGATTTTGCACTTGCACACATTGCATCTATTATACTAGAGATATAATTGAAATCATGTGCGTGAAGTCAAGATGTATTTACAGTCTCTAAAGCCAGTTTATTGCACGGTATATCATCTTCAGTTATCTGTGAAATATGTATATATTATATATTTGTCATGTGAAGCTACTAAATCAATCTACGTCCCTCCTTTCTTGTTGCATATAAACCATGTGGGGCAGACATGGAGATCAGTGTAGACCCTCGTGGGAGATAGCTGGTGGTTATCCTAGCCCAAACAGACCCAGAGATAGACACAGACGTTAAAAATGATGTTTAGTCTGTCTGCATTTGTTTATTCAGGTTCTCCCCTGATAAGGAAGTCGAGGTTGCCCTGATGTTTTCTTCTTCTTACACTGCTCTTTCGAGTGGAACTACACTGAGGGATGAAACCTCAGGCATATAGGTAATGCTACAATCTATGGCCAGTTTAACTTCAGCTCTTCTGTGAAAGATGTTTTTTATGTAAGTTATAAAAACCTTTTATGACTCAGTTATTGTATATTTTGCATAGCTTACTTGCATGTGTGATGCAAAGTGAGTTATCAGTGATGGTTATCTTTTTTTAATTTTTACGATAGAATGCCTTTAAATGCTTTAACTTCTTTGAAATAAGGGTATCAGATGTTATTTATCCTCCTGCATTTTCATTCACTGAAATTTCTTCACTCTTCACTGCCAATAGTCCTCCCCTGTATGATGCCAAGATATCAAAACTCCAGTTGATCGAGCAGCTTGTGAGTCCATGGCGTTCAGTACAGTGTGAAAACTAAATTAGCCAAATGACAACAGAAACTGACCCACTATAATTCAGAACTAGAGCAAACTGCACTTCAGGTGTGATGACACCTTTAATCTCACGCTGTCATCCTGCACGTATACATCACTCATTGTGGTTAATGCTGCAGAAGCTTGAGGATTTGTCAGGAAGCGTGTTTAATGCTGACCGAACAGACAGGATGCCATCATCACACGCTTTTGTTTTCAGCTGTGTCATCTTTCCTCAGCTGTTTGTCACTCAGCCAGCAACAGGAAGACCTTCACCTTGTGCTGTTAGCAGTCTTGGTGACTTCCAGCTCAGGAAATGACAGTATTGCATTGATGCAGAATCAAAGTGCTCTGGTTTCTTTTTGTTATATATTGTACGACATGTCTGATTCATATCAAAGACTGCCAGATAGTTTCCTTTTTTAGCACACAACCAAAAGTCAAGTCCTGTGTTTATGTGAAGACACACATGTGCAGAAGCCAGAAACTGGGCCAACCCCTCATTTGCCGTAAACACGTTACTATATTTAGCCATTTTCCTCACTCCTCACTCCACCCAGCTCTGAAAGTTCTTTCACTTGGCTCTTTATTACTGTCATGATCTCTCCACTCCTCTCATGACATCATGCTAACTCATGCACTTCTCTGAACAGGAAGAGCTTGACACCTCATGTGTTAAGGAAGATTTGTATTAGTGCGCTGATTTATAGAAAATATCTTTTTAAATCTAAGTCAGTAATTTGTTCCACTCACAGAAAGTCCTGAATCAAATCTATCTGAACAATGAAAATGTTAATGCAGATCAGAATATACAACAATAACAACAAACTATAATACTATAAAACTATAACATAATGTAATTTTGTTCTTTTAGAACTTGGGAACTGTGACCAAATACACACTGAGTGGAAACGTTTACTATTGAAAACTCAACTTGTCAGTGCTCTGATAGTGCTCTCATAATGGTGGTGTTGGAGGAAAATACGTTTACGATTCAGAAACGTGCAGCCTTGGCAGAAATATGCAGAATGCTTTTTAAGAATCAAGCTTTTTTATCAGATGTTGGCTCTGAAAAATTTCCGCCATATGTCATCGAGAGATTTGGAGAAATGGCTGAAGTCTGTTGTCACTTTGCAGAAACCTTATTCCCCTGCAACACACCTTTTAGTTTCAGATCAACATAAGTCAGCTGATAAAAGAATCCAGTCCTGCAGCATTCCTTCCCAACATGCTGATCTGATGAACCAGATTAGCCGGTCACTGCCTTCCTGCCTCCTTCATTCCAGACTCAATGAATGAATTCCTTCATTGTCTCCTGGTTCATGTTATTCTCATTCTCAGGGCTCATCAGCTAAGATGGCTCCTTCAGCCTGTGTGTTTGCTTCACCGTTTTAAAAAAACAGTGAACGGTTGAACGAATCATCTGGAAGTGAGGAAACCTTAGCATAGGAAAATACAGAAATACTTGTGGTTTAAATCAACAAAGTATTATAAATGCTATGCTTATGAAATGTTAATCTGTTATCACTGAAAGGTTGACAAGTCCAGTGTTGTCATCTTCCTCAAAACATCTAATCAACAACATCTGGGTTAAACAGAGATGACAGAGGTTAGGTTGAAAGAAGACATCACCTGTCTTTAGGAGATGAAACAACAGATGTTCTGTGTTGAAGGACGGTTTGTAATGAGTAATGATAGATTGATCCTGTAGTGTTGAACTGTATCATGTAAAACCACTGAAGCTGAATGAAGGATTTTCTGAGAACCTTATTCATCTTAAAAACTGTTTTTTGAATGTGTAGCACAAGGACTTATTTCAAGTGTTAAACAGAGTTACATGTCATGAAAGCAGCATTTTACCAGGCTGAGGGCCACATTCTCACGATTCCTTTATTTTCAGTCTAGCGCCAGCATCAGGTTGGAATTTGAATGTGTCCAAAACTTTGGTTAGTGACCAAATACCTGCAAAACAAATGACATTCCCATCAGTCTCAGTCCTACTCTGTATTTAATGCAAGTTAACACATTTCAGCATCGTCATTTTGAGCGTATGAGAAAGCTGAGCACAAATGGCTCTGGTGTTGACCGCCTTGCAGTTTGCTTGTAGAAATGGATACTACCGCAACAGGCTTAAAAGGATTTCACTTTCTTTATCTGTTTCTCTATTCGTGCATGGAATTTCTTGTCCGAAAAGCTACTCCGAGTGATTTCTCTTGCCAACATTCAACATGCTCAGTTGGCCAAGAAGCTGCCCTGGCTGGAGATATACTTGCTGTTGAGCAACACGTTTGCATAGTTGATCACATACTTGCCTGTATACTGCGCATGATCCTGGATACCACTCGATTGCACGCTTAAGCTTGTTGTCCCGTTCATTTCACTTTTGCCGCAGACTTGGCTACTGACTCCTGACCCTGTCATATCCCCATACTGGTGCTACACTGCTCCTACCGTCCGTGTACCTATTGTATCTTGCATACGCATTGCCTTAACTTTTGAGGACATGCACAACCGATGCTCCAAACAGAAGCGAGATATGCGAGCCAGCCCTCATGCACACTACAACGTGTTAGAGCCCAAGTTATACTTTCTTTTAACACGTTGTAGTATGCATTGTTGAATTCTTTCGGCACCATCCTCTTTAACTGTATTTTGGAAGGTGTCTCCATTAAAAACCAGATAAAACTAATTCTATATGCTGGACACTTAAAGGTGAAATTTTAGGTAAACTCATCCTTTAATGTTCTATGAAAGGGGATGGTTGTGCTGTGGACTCTCAAAATACACAGTACTCTCAACTTTTATCTTAATGCCATTTTTAGCTAAGCGGGTAGTTTCTCTACACTTACCTTGTTTGTGTGATTGTTTGAAATAAAGGACAAACACACTTGAATCTATTATTTCCGACTGAAAACACCTAATTGAGGGAGCTGTAAGCCTCTTTTTGTCTGCTTCCACCAGAAAATCAAGACAATCACTCTGCAATTGGAAGAGGATGGGCTGTCCCGCAGTGCTTTTGTTTCCTGTGAGAGGAAAACTTCAATCACTTCAACAGTCAGTCCTCATTGGTCCATATAGTGTTTCATGAAACCCTCTAGGTGTCCTTTGATTGGTCTTTCATTCCACTGCGAAGACTTTGCAGCCAATTGGTGTCTGCCTGGGTGAGTGCCACTTCCTCTTCCCACCAGCTGCTGCAGTCAATCAGCTTATTCAGCAGCATGAGTGTGTGTTCGTGTGTGTGTGGTCACCCTTTCCTCCCCCTCCCCTCTTTTTCCCCTACAAAACAGCCAGCCCACCCTCCTTTCCACTCCCATCCCCCCTTTCCTCACTTACTCATACACTGTGTTTTTCTCTCACACGCACACACTCCTGAATAAACACTCACACACTCCTGCCACATGAGGCCCAGCAGCAGCCTGATGTGTGTGAGTCATTGGAGAAAGTTACATCGGTGTGTGTGTGTGTATGTGTGTGTGTTTTCAATGCAGCAGCGTCTCTGCAGCAGATTTCTGCTTCACTTGGGACAGAGCACAACAGGACAGGGAGAGAGGGGAGATCGAGGTTCACCGCAGCTGAATCAGGGATTTTGCACAAGGTAATGATTGCCTGATCTCATGTAAACGTGTTGTTTAATGATACTCTGTTGCTCTAATACACACTGCTATCGTCAGGCGGTGAAGTTTGGTGTGTTTTCACTTCGGCTTGTGGACTGCAGATATCTCATCCTGATGCTCTGACACACTTGTTTTGGGATTTAAAGAAAGTTTTTGCGTCAGATTGCGACTTAAAATCTCCTTCTGTATGTGTGTTTGTGAGCCATAATTGTTGTTATGGTTCATAAAGAGCTTATAAAGAGTTGCAGTGTTATTCCTGAGTTTCAGTACCAGAATGAGCTTCTGAATATCTTTTAGAAAACTAAACATGTTTTTCTACATGCTTCTTTTTTAATTTAAAACATTTTCATTAAAAAAGTCCTCAAATGTTGAATTTTGTCTGACCACAAGCAGCCTATCAAGAACTTCTCCTGACCAAAAAATGTAACACAGGCAAATGGGAACTGATCAGACAGGTACGCAGTGTCAGTTTTTGATTTTCGCTGCTAATTGATTTCCTTTTAGTACTTTAAAAGTAATTAGGTTTGATGCACAGCTCTACTTGTAAATCTCAGTTATCCCCAACTCTGGCTCACCATATGCTGCTAAACCCCTAAACCTTTTGTTGGAGGGAAAAGATAAGTCTGTGTTAAAGCATTACATCAGAATGAATGACAGCAGTCACTAGGACGTATTTCAAAAGTGATCCACATTGACGAACACCCAACAAATAAATTGATATCCAGTGTAGCCATGCAGATAATGATAACCAAAAAAGAGACTGAAGAAAAGATTAAAAACATTTAATGGTTTGGAAAATGCTAGAAACACCTCTCAGTAAAAATCCAATAAAATTCAAAACCATAAACGTCAGTCTTTGTAATTAAAATTATAATTAGATCAGCCAAAAATAAAACTGTCATCAGCCAACTGTTCAGCTGGACCATGTAATATAATGGCTAATTGTCACAGCAGTTGCAGCATTAGTCGCTCTGTAAGCGGCTTGCCAGTCTCCTGGTGAGCCAGCATGTGGTGTTTCGGCTCAGAGGACCCATGGCAATACATCTTCCCTCTCTGCATGTTTGTGTCGAGTACACAGTATACGAGTGCACTTCACTTCTAAGTTATAAACCTTCAATCAAATCAGGAATTTTTCTTTATCTGCCCTGAAATTCTTGAAATGTTCCTGTGGAGGATACATCTGGCACCAGATGTTAAGAAAACAAATATTCTTTAACTCTTTCTTCACTCTTGTGTTCTGTGAAAAACAGATATAGGGCAGAACATTTAAATGGTGTTCTTATGAAAATAATCACTTGCATAGATATTAGTTAAACAGACTGTTTGCAGATGATTAGGTCCTCGAACTGAAAATGTTCTTCATGTAATACTCAGTGTCTTCAGCAGCATGGTAGTTGTGTTGAGCTAATTTAGCATGTTTTAAGGTTCTCAAATTTTTTTTTTTTCACTTTGTCATGTAAATATGCCACTTCCAACATGTGTTTTGCAGTGATATAGCGTACTAGGAGATAACAAAGGAGAGATATTAGGTATGTCTCCAATGTCCCGCAATTATTTGTACTTTCTAAAGTGTTTTTTTATGCTGTTAGAGGACAAAGTGGCAGATACAAGCTAATATGTCACCACAATCATTGACTGAGATACCACATTTCTTATGTTTTGATTGTTAAAGGAACAGCTCACCCAAAAATGGAAATTTTGTCATTATCTCCTCACTCCCATGCTGATGTTGATGGGAAGTCAGGTGACATTTTGTAGCCCACAAAACGTTTCTGGAGTTTCACAGCAAAACAGCGTTGCAGCGTTCTCCTAAACAATTAGTAGCTGGCGACTTGGGGATAAAAAAAAACCCTTTAAGGCTCCATACAGCTCATTTGGCGTAATCCAAGCCTCTAGAAGCCCAGAGATCCCAAAATTATTTAAACAGGCGTTATTTAGACACTTAATGCTTTGCTCTTAGCATAGCAGCCACTGTGAAGATTCTTGCTTAGAAATAGTGCAAATAAAACATTTTCAGATGCATTTTAGAACTTGGGGCTTCTGGAGTTTCCGTCTGGAGACTACTTTGGACTAGCTCTATAGAGCCCTGTTATGTTTTCTTTTGGTTGTTTTGTATGCTCTAAAACAGTCCCCAGCTTCTTCAGTTGTTTAGGAAAATGCTGCAACACTGGTTTTAAGGCTCCAGTATACTCGCCGCTCTCGACCTGTCGCGCGACAACGTGACGTCAAAATGACGTGGATCTCGCTGGACCACTCTTTTTTTTTTTTTTCAGCGGCGTGCGACAAACTGGAAACAGGAAGATGAACGAGTTGGAGGGCAGGTACAGGTATCTGTACGATCCTTCAATGAAGGAACACAGATATGCCAGAAGGTTGGAAAGGAGGAGGCCATATGCCGCAAAATGTTGTTGTGGTCAAAGATGAGTGAAACGACGTGGCTGAAAAACTAGCGTGACATAATGCTCCAAGCGGCAATAAGTTATAAAAACAGATAAGCATTAAGATAGATGCTTACAAACATACACTCTGGAATGTTGATGGCTGACCCAGGTAGAGGTGCAAATGTGTGCCAGTGGTGTAGAATAATAGACAGCCAGGTGCACATGAGGACATTATTCATATGATAACTGCTGCCATACACTCTGGAATGTTGATGGCTCATCCAGTGACAACAGTCTCTGGATGAGCCATCAACAATGCTGCTGCAAGTTCTTCCATTGTTTACCTTTTTTATTCTTCTTCTAGTGCGTAGAAATAGCAAAGTCGGTAGCCTTTCCTCAGTTGCGACACCTCTGTTCAGGAGAAGACTGCAACTAGTGCCGCAACCACCACGCGCAAGTATATACAGTTACGGCGCTCCCGTGATGTCACGTTGTCGCGCGACAGGTCGAGAGCGGCGAGTTTACTGGAGCCTTTACTGTGAAGCTCCAGAAATGTTTTGTGGACTAAGAAACGTCACCTGACGTTCCATCAGTATGGTGGTAAAGAGATATTGACTGAATTTTCATCTTTTGGTGAACTGTTCCTTTAAAGCC
The DNA here is from genome assembly GCA_900302685.1 of Spondyliosoma cantharus. Lineage (NCBI taxonomy): Eukaryota > Metazoa > Chordata > Actinopteri > Spariformes > Sparidae > Spondyliosoma > Spondyliosoma cantharus. Next base: position 32,915 of record OMLP01044813.1, on the reverse strand, counting down.
TGAGTGGCTATTCTGTGTAATCCAGTATTATTGTACATCCAGTGTGGTCCATCTGTATCCACAATGAAATGAGGACATATGACACCATGCAGCTGTTGCCCCCTTACACTGATATCTCAGGCACTCAATAAGGGCAGAAAGCTTGTAAAAACTATTTCAAGATGAGTACGCATTGTAGTGGGTTAGGGTTGCTTTTCATCATATTGGAGATGCTTAACATTGATTATGAGGAACATATGATAAGCTGTTACTTATGAGGATACTATTTAAAACATGACAGTGTTTGTCTTTGACAGTGATCTCCAACATGGAGGTGCCCAGGAGGCCTCATCCCACCTCCCTCACACTTGCTCTCCCTAAACCGACCTCATCCGCTCTGTCACCCCTCGGAGCTGTCGAGAAGGTCGCCAAGAAAGAGCCAATGAAAGAGAAGCTCCAGGAGAAGAAGGATGGAACCACAGAGAAAGATCCGTTTGAAGAAGAGACATTCCATACAGAGGAGGAGTCGGTTGTGTCCTCAGGACTTAAAGATACAAATATTTCCACTGTGGAAACAAAACAAGATAGTTTCTCAGATGACAGTTCAATGTCAGAGGAGCGGTTTGCAGAGGAGGCAAAAGAGCCCAAAAGGAAGTCTGAAGAGGAGGAAGCAGCAGCTAAAGAGAGAGCAGCCCAGAGACAGCTGATGGCCATAGAGGAGCTGGTCCAGTCTGAGAGGAATTATCTTCACTTGCTGCAAATGAGCACTGTGACTATCAGGAGCAACCTGCAGAAACTACAGGTATCACATGCAAGCTCTGTATGTCTGCAACCTGCAATTGTTTTCAGTATCATTTCATCTGCGAAATCTCAGAAATTAGTGAAAAATGTCCATCAAGCCCAAAGTGAAGGTCTTGAAAATTACATGTGATGTCAGTTGCAGACAGTCCAAAATCCCAATCATGAGATTAACTGTACAATGATTAACACAGAAAGGCTGTGAATTTCCCCACCAGATGTAGTGCCTCATGATTTAAATCAAAGCTTAAATCAAATTTCAAGCTTTGCAGAAAAACAAGTATGATTTTGCGATGAAAGAGGCAGCAGGTTAAGATCAGTTTTGTTACCTACACAAAAAAGGACACTCTCATGTACTGAGTTTCATGTTAAACATGTAATGTAAACAAATGGCGAGCATCAGGACACATTGGTTTACGGTAGTCTTTGTTTAGTTTTACTCCCTGTCTTAGAAGATCTTCCAAATTTAGCTCTGTGTTCTGAAATTTAATCATGAAACAAACTCTGTGGTTTGTGCCTTTTAAATAAAAAGTAGTCACTACATGTTGAATTGGTGCTGCAGCATCACTGCAGAGCAACTGTTATGCAGAGGCTGTTTGGTGGTTTATCACCATTAGCTTTTCATTACATCTGAGTATTGTTATTACTGCCAAATAATCATTCATTATCAGTGCGGTAATGAAATGGGCCCCCATAAAATGCAATGGAATCAGGCTTCATGGGCTGGAAGGACTGAGCGCTGGATGAGCATGATAACGTTAACACACTGAGGGAATGGGAGGTGAAGGGAAAGATAATGAAATGAAAATAGAAAGAAGGATTGGGAGAGCTAAATTGTGATCTGATGACCTGTTGAGGGAAAGAGATTAGCTGGTGTACGTGGGAATGGTTGATGAAAGAGACATTAAGAAAGATATTTGTCAGTGTCTTAGGGCATTCAATCCAATTTAAAACTGAGAGACAATATGCAGATGTGTGGAAATAAAATGAAAGATGGAGGGGGCAGTAGTATTAAAATATGGATGAAGTGATAAGATAGATGGGGGAAGGACAGCAAGACACAGACCGAGGGAAGCAGCACACTTGGGCAGAGAAATAGTATAAATATGTGAATGAATGAAGCCATTGTGAGACAGGAGAGTTGCTGATTTGTTTTCCATGGCAATGTGCTGATTGTTCCAGCAGCGCCCACTGTCTCTCATTAGAATAGAATGGAGCTAAACAAAACGGTTGTTTATCAGCTGTGCATTACCATTCGTCTTGTAAGGGAGCAGAAACACATGCACATGTTGCGCGAGACGTTCCATTTGATTATATAATCTCACTTTTAAACTCTGCATCTTCTTGTGATAATAGTTCAGCCAGAAACCTCAGTTTTGGAAGTACGTGATGCCGATGCTAATAATACTCTTGTATTGTGGATATCATTTTTGTAAGCTTTACCAGTTTACATTTTTAAAATATTTTTTGTTGAAGTAGCTAATCAACCCATAACGAGTGCGGCCCAGGTACACATAGGCACAGTCTCACAGCACACCCACTATCAGCCCAGGAGAAAAGACTTTTGTTGGAGGAAAAAGATTGTGTAACATAAGCTGCATATTTAAATAGAATCTTCGTCCAGTTTGCAAAACCACACCTACAGGAAATTAATTATTGTCCCTTTCTGTAACTGCAGCCGCCTCCAGCCAACCTGGACAGCATGTTTCTCTACATAGAGGATGTGATTGACGTGTCCAGTCGACTCCTCAGCCTCCTGGACCAGAAGCAAGTTCAGCCCAGAGACCCTCAATTCCTGGAGACACTCTGTAAGGGACAGGACTTCATTTTCATTTTTTTTTTTTTTTTTACTTTTAATCAGTATTAGCCCTGAAACCTCCTGTTGTGTCACTTGACAACATGAGCATATCCAGCCTTCTACCAGAAGAGTGGTTAAAGTTGCTGCTGGTTTTATAGGCTTCCTCTTTCTAGATTATTTGCTCTGATCACACTTGTTGACAGGAAACAAGAAAATCTTCACACGCCCTGGTCTCAGGCGTGGGTTTCACATTCATGTGAGAAACTTAACAAGTTCACACAAACAAATTCACAGTGTCAGCAGGGTCAGTATTGTTGGTAATGGGTGCATCTTCAATTTAATGCACACACATTAGAGCCGATTGTTTATTGGAAATGTCTGCTAAACATTTTGCCGATGGTGATCTGGAAAGGGGGCAGTGAAAGTGAAGGATGTTTTTTATTCACAAGTCTAGACGTGTCTCTTCCAATGACAACATTTTATAGTTTGTCAGGATGGAGGCTTTTGATTAAATCTGTCTGTCTGCATGATGTCTATGATGACAAGAGTGTTGTTGTGTTAACCAGAATGGTGGGAGCATCACTTCAAGCACGGATTGTGTTTCACATTATTCCAGAATGTGTTTGTCTTATTTGCATCGAGTACTCAAATAAAATGAAAGGTACAGCTAATTTGATAAAAATGAAATTGCAATTTTATTTAATCATGTGTTGGCATTTTAAAGGTGTAACTTCATGCCTTTTTTGGTGTCAGAATTATTCTTTACCCCTTTGTTGTGGTGTATGATGTATGTAAATGCATATTTTGTTCTACTGACAGGTGATTCATTCCTCAGCCTGTCTTCGGACATTGAGGAAGCCTATAGGGAATACTTAGCCAACTACAACAATGTCACAGTGGTGGAGAACAGCTACAAACAGAAGGAGGCACTTTGGAACGACATTGTCAGAGTCATCAAGACCTCAGCGTAGGTTTATATCATTTTGTCTTGTTTCACACTGGGACCAACACTACTCATTTCATTCCTGAAGTTATGTTAATTTAATGCTATTCATATCTCCAGGCCCGAAATAAATGCCACCTCTCTGAGCTTCTTCCTGGTGATGCCGGTGCAGCGGATTGCCCGCTACCCCCTCCTCCTGCAGACCATCCAGAAACACACGGAGAAAACTCACCCAGCATATGCACTTCTGGAGCAGACTGCTCACACCTCCATCGCCTTGAACTGTCGCATCAATGAGTACAAACGCTTCAGAGAAGTCGGTGAGCCGATAATATAGATTCATTTCATTGCCCTTTAGGACATGGTCCTTTCAGATCCAATTACTCCCAGAATCAGAGATTCAATTCCTTTTGTATGGCAAAAGTTACAAGAACTTTATTAACTGCCCCTCATTCTGTGATTGTAGCTGACAAATACAAGAAGACAGAAACCCTAACCATTAAGGACAAGATCAACCGCCTCAACTCCCACAGCATCGCAAAGAAGACTGCAAGGCTCAGCCAGCACATCAAACATGAGACTGGAATAGCACCTAAGGTAGGACAGAAGCTCAATGGCCCTCATTTTAATACAACCCCTTTCATACTCGAGAAATAACCCACCCACATCTGGCTTCTGCCTTCAGTGGGAAAGGGTACAAACAACATTTATTCCCAGGTCCAAGGAGTCTGGTAGTCACGGATATTTATTGACTCTGGCTCTGATCGTGTGATGGAAACATGACACCTGGGTGGGCATGCTAATTTTTGCCACTTTTATAGCATGATGCTGTGATGTGCGTTGGAGTTCAGGATGTTGGCACATAAAATTTTTCCATTCGTTTCCGTTCAAGCAGCACTCAAACATCATTCATTTGGCATTAAATTTGAAAGAGAGACTGAAGTAAAATATGAATTAAGTAAGTAAGTATCCACTTTAACGTTGTCACTGGCCCTCATGCTGTATTCTACTGTTACAGCAAACTCATCTGCTGACAGTGGGAAAGGATTCCATCACCCATTTTTTGATTAGTTTACCTACATTTATGCCTAAGACTTGGTGTAAAATGGTATAACTGGACCTGACAAATCACCTTCCCTCAGTTGAATAAGACATTATAAAGGAGAACTTCACCCATAACAATTTAAGAGGCAGCATGTTAATTATGTTGAAGGAAGGATGCTTATATCTCAAGGTAGCCTTTCTATGCAATAATCTTCCAGTTCACTATCTCCCTCCAGCAGCAATGCAGTAGTTAATAATTGATCAAACAAGTGATTGAACAAGCATGATATGACTGTTTGTTGAACCTGCTGTTTGCTCTGGCCTGCTACTTTGGGCCTTGCAATGGTTACAGTTGTCAATTTTTTAAGGTCTGATCAAAGAGTCCACCTCATCCTCACATGTCTCCTGTTGCTTCATTTCTAGTAGCTGCTGACTGGATTACATTTTCCCACTTTGCCTTTTGATCCTTTTACATCTCTCATGCAGTATGTAGGTCACAGCTGCATAGCGTATAGAATATGAAGAAATCAGACTTCGAAGCTCTGCAAAACCTACATTTCTGTGCTTTCACCTATTATTTAAAGCTGTCCGCAATAACTTGGTGATTAGAAACAAGTGCAACCACTTCCTTACACACTTCCTTAGTACATTTCCCATGTATGTTTTACAGAAGATTAATGATTAACGTTGTAGGACTGAGGACAGAGAATAAGAATGTCATGTTATGCGTCGAGGAATCATGTTGACAAGATGCGCTAATATTCTCTTTTTGAATTGTTGCACGTGGAAAATAGTGTTCTGCAGGGATTCTGAGATCCGATACAAGTAAATTAAACTGATTGTTCAAATTGTAGGATCCTAAACTATGTATAGCATCAGTTCACAGGTGCTGGTCCAGCAGCTAGGAAGGAAGCTGACATACTATAACCAAATGTAATAAAAAGCTCACATTATTATATATGTTATAATTTAGGCCTTCAGCTGAATATTTTTTGAGACGTGTAATGCATCTACAAAATATGCTTCAAATTAAACATCACAAGATTAGTCAGAGCCATACGGCCCTGAATGTATTCTAATAAACACAAAAACATTCATAAATGTGATCTTCTACTTGAAACAGATCAGAGCTCCGTGCCTCTTTTTGAGAAATGAATAATGAAGTGTCCATATATGTCTCCCTGCGTGTTTATAGCTGGTGGATGAGGAGTTTGACGCCCTGGAAGGTTTCTTTTATGTTCTGGAGCACGGGATCCTGGAGCTCCTAGAGAATGTGGAGACGTACCTGCACCACCTACAGGTATATTATGCTACATTATGCTAACTGAGTGGCAATTTTATGAAGCTCTTTTTTAACACTTCACTTTTAATATGTAACACCCAATAACTTTATTTCTATTTTTTATAGTTTAAATTATGTTTGAGAATCACATTAGCCTTTGTAGGAAGAGAACATGTGTAAGAGTATTTGGTGGCACCATTGTCAGAAGATGGTTAGATTAAGTTTTAAGTGAGTTAAAAAAATAAAAGTTTTTCTTTGCAGCTTTGACTCAGACTGATGTCAGAATATCAGGCTTGTGAGCAGTTTTTGGTTTGAGTACAGTCCTGGCTCTTTGAAGAAGGAAACAGTAAATATCCTCCTATGTGTCAGGATGTGTTAATTGCCTTTGTTCGAGACACCAAACAGAGGTTCCATTGTAGCTGTTCACTGTAATCAAGAAACTGTGAATGCAAATATGATTTTCTTTATTTACATTCACACTGCAGACAACAGTACCACACTAGGTGTGAATCTTTACTGGCTTTGTTATGCAATTCGACAACGATTCAGCTGTTAGTGATTCTAATGCAAAACGATTCTCGATGGATCTCAGTGTATGGCATCCTACATAATCTGTATAACTGCACTGCTACTTCTTCATCATTTAGATTGCATTTTAATTCAGGAAGTCCTTCCAATAATCAGACTATACTCACCTGAGACTTAAGTAACCTCAGCCTAATGTCCGCCCACAATTCAAAGCATGGGAGCAACATAACTTTATTGTCCAGCTGAGGCCGGACAATCAACATAAACTGCAGACTCTCGATTATCCTCTGTCTCTGCATCAATGCAGTATTTTCCTCATCTGCATTGCATTGCATCTTATAATCAAGAAATTTCCACACCTCTATATCACAGTGTCCAGAAACTGCAGCTCAGATCTCACTTGAATGTTTGTATCTATTATAGGAAGTGACTTGTATGTAATAGCAGCATGAGACCACAGATATGTTTTGAAAAGACATAAGTTAACTGAAAGATGCCATCATGTCTTTTTACTAGTGCTGCCTCTGTTTGTTTCAACAATTTATACATTTGAAAATGATCTACTTACTGTTTTTGACAGTTTTGTCTTGTTTTCCATGCTGACACATCACTTTACCTCAATTTCTAAACCTTTTGCAGTCAAAACAAAAGTTTTGTGCATGCTGATATGAGCATCACTTTTCTTCAGATTTAGTCATTGAGCAAAATAGATTAAAAATAAAAATATGCGTCAACTTCCAATAAGGGGAAAATACTACCTTGGACACTGCATGAGAATTCATTTTACACTCTTCTTTTTCAGCATTGTGTTTATTCAATTGCACATATTCACTTTAAGCAAGCAACAAGTCCTGGGGTTTAGTGCCTTCCTTTAGAGCACCTGCTGATCTCAACTGAAGGATACAGAGATTGTATATCACCGTTCAGATTAGGGAAGCCCAGACTCTAATTGGCAACTTCCTGGTCTCTCATGCAGAAGTGGAACATAACTGGATATTTATTCTTCCAACCTTTTGAGTCACGCTGTGTAAACTCAGAGGCTCCTGAAGTCCCTGAGGTCAAACAAATGAGTTTCTGTGTGTTTCCACTCTAAAATTATCATCTGTTGAAGCAGTTTTTCCTCTTTCTTTTCCCAAACCAACCAACCTGTGTCCTCCTTTTTTCATAGTTTCCTACTGATACAACTGCAATTTATTTTTACCAGGCCAGAAAAGATGTTTTTTGCTGGGAAAACTGACTATTCTTTTTTATATTCACAAAGCAAGGTCTCTTAACAGCCTCAGCCATTCAGTACTCCCAGAATCAATCAACAGAAGTCACAGACCTGTGCAGGGTTTGACAGCTCCTTTTTCTGTGTTGGTCTGCAGGGCTTCCTGGCCTGCAAAACGGAGGAGTTTGACTTAGATATGGATGGAGAAAAGGCACCTATTTGCTACAAGGAGATCACTACCGCTCTCAGACAGTGGATTCTTCCTACATTTGTGAGTCTACCCTACATTCTCATTCAGATACCTGTAGTATTTTGGCTCTTTACCTCAGTTAAAACGGCAATACCACAGTAATTGCACCTAAGAAAAAAAGTACTGAAACCAAAGCCTACAAGAGTATCAACGCAAACACACTTGTGAAGACCGGACCCTGCCAGTCTGAAATGATTGATGTATTAGCAGGTACATGTCTCACAATAAGCATCATCTCTGCTTCCATATAGGAGAAGAGGATGAGGACGTTAATCCACAAACCACTGTGTGCGCTCCGTGACCTCCTGGTGGGCCCGAGGAACCTGATCAGGAAAAGGCTGGACAAGCTGCTCGATTATGAATTGATTTGCGAAAAATCCAGTCTGAGCTATGAGGAGCAGGCTGTGGCCAATACGTACAGGTAGAGAGGGAGAGAGAGGGATCTGTTTAAAATTACAGAGGCATGGAAAGTCTATTGCATAATTACAGTTAAAGGGACTGTCATTATTTAACAGAGTTGTTGCATTCATGTAAATTCAAATTGATCGGTTATTGCTGACTTGTCCTCTCTTCACAGGACGATGAACACGTTGCTCCTCAATGAGCTTCCTCAGTTTAACGGTTTGGCTCTGCAGATGATCTGGAGCATGTTGGGAACGTTCAGCTGTCTGCATAAAGACCTCGCCTCAGACATGGAGCAACTCTTCCAGAGCTTTGCACAACAGGTAATCTCATGATGTGTTATCCACTCAAGCCTCTGCACTGATGACAGGATAACGTAGAAAATAGATAAGCATTTTGGCACCGGGTTGTGGTCAGTATTTTCTTCAAGATGGTGCTGAGATTTGTGGAGAAATTAGCAGGATGTTTAGTCATGCAGTGAGGGGGAGAATTAATAACTTGCACTCAATCAATTTTCCAAATAATTAAA
>OMLP01044812.1:0-31276 GCA_900302685.1 Spondyliosoma cantharus | reverse complement strand
GTGTATATATGTGTGTGTGTGTGTGTGTGTGTGTGTGTGTGTGTGTGTGTGTGTGTGTTAGTAAAAGGAAAGGAAGCTAGACAGCAGACAACAAGGGCAACACAATGACCATGCGGTACACAACAGCTGTCTCTCCCTCAAACAGTGGCCAGCAAACGAATCGAGGTTTGTTTATCGTCCGCTGATCGAACCGGAATACGCCATATTGTGGTCACACACTGCGGCAAGACTACAAAAGCTATCCGCTAAGTGGATTAGCCTGAATGAGCTCCTAGTGAGTGTAATTACACAGTTAGCACACAGTACAGTAAACAGGAGGGAACGGAAGCTTAGCTCAAACAAAGTGAAAAACGTTTCTCAAAGTTTCACCCTTATTGCAGCGGTTGCGTGAAACCTTGGTCTCACCACAACTTAATGCTCCCTTGGACTGCCACGTGCAGCAAGGTCTCCTGGCGGAGCTTCCAGGCTCACAGCCAATAGGGACCTGGTGAAAATCTTGGGGGCAGGTCACCCTGAGTCAAAGTTTTTCACACCTTTTGGGCCCTGACTTCATTCCTTTGTTCTTGAGCTCCTCGTGTTGAGGACCCTAGTAGTTAGACTTCTGACTTCACCCACAGGCCTTCTCTTTGTTTGAGCCATGAGACATGGAGGCCCAAGGCAACACCATTGCACCCACTAAAGTGAAGATCATCTCTGGTTAGAAAAAAAACTCCATGGTGTCTCTCAAGTATCTTCCACCAAGCCATGAGGATCTAGACACATCAGTAATGAATAATTATAGGTCCATATCAAACCTCCCAATTTATAAGTGAAATCACTGAAAAAACAGCTGAACAATTACTTAATAAATGGCTGTTCTAATGTTTTCCAATCAGGGTTTCAACCACATCACAGCACCGAGACCATTCTAGTCAAGGTCCTCAATGACATTAATTTAAACACATACAGTGGCAAAACCCGGGGCGGCTGTAGCTCAGTGGGTAGAGCCGTTCGATCAGTGATTGGAAGATCACTGGTTGATTCCAGGCTCCCTGGGTGGGACTGAGCTACAGGCCGAAGTATCCTTGAGCAAGATACTGAACCCCAAAACTGCTCCTGATGTGCAGTTGGCACTAGCCTCTGCCATCAGTAAGGGTCCTGCAATGAGCTGGTGACTCATTCAGGGATGTACCCTGGCCTTCGCCCAACGAGTCACTGGGATAGGCTCCAGTAATCCCCCTGAAAAAGGGGGACAACAACATCATCGCAACCCCGCGAGGGAAAAGCGGGCTAGAAAACGAAACGAAACAGTGGCAAAACCTCAGCCATAGTATAACTACTAAGTGTCCCTCAGGGCGCATGCGCACACTGCGACCTGCAGGAAAAGTTTGGCTGTCAAATGTTCTACTGCTGCTTCATTGAATCTGTTATATCCTTTAGCCTGGTGTCTTGGTTCAGCAACATATCCATGAAAAATAAGAATTCCCTGAACCCTGAAAATTGTGAGGTGGCTAGTAGGCTGATTGGAGAGCCACAGCTCAACCCAGAATCCCTGCATACTAGGCAGCTACAGAGACTAGCTGGGTCTATCTTAGAAGATGGATCCCACCCACTATATGGTGAATTTCAGCCTCTCCTATCAGGCCGCAGGTACAAAATGCCTGTCTGCAAAACAAAGAGATACAGAGGCAGTTTAGTTCCCTCAGCTGTCAAAATGTTAAATAGTAATTAGGCTACTCACTAACTTATTAACTTATGGACTGTACAGCCTTCTTAATCTATTTATTTATTTATTCTGACCTAGTTTTTTTGTATTTGCCATGATGGCTTGTATTCTGTATTTATCTTTTGTCTTTTGATATTAATACCTTTTTGTATACTTTTTATCCATGTTTCCATGTCTGGAGAAATGTTGTCACTGTTATGTCACTGTCTCTGTCATTGTCATAAATGTTGTCTGTGTGTGTGTGTGTGTGTGTAGGCAGCCAATTCTTCTTAACTGCTACCAAATCTACCATTGGGTACAAATAAAGTTACCATACCTTACCTTACATTACCTTAGTATTACTCGATCTCAGTGCTGCATTTGACAAGGTCCCATGGGACTCTCAGGTACAGCACTAAATTGGTTTAAACCCTATCTAAATGATAGAGACTACTTTGTGTCTATAGGTAATGACACATCTGAGCGGATGAAAATGACAAGTGGAGTACCCCAGTACCTCTGTGCTGTGATCAACTTGTTGCATGCTTCCTCTAGCTCAGAAAATGGAAAAACCAAAATATGTTACCACAGTTATGCCAATGACACACAAATGTACATACCCATATCACCAGGGGACTATAATCCTATACAAATATAGACAAATCAGTGATTGGATGTGTCAGAGTTTTCTTAGGTTAAACAAAGATAAGACTGAAATTACTCTATACAGCTGCATGTTGTAAGAGTGAGGACAGTCATGCACCGAGAGGATCTCAGCTGAACCCTGTGGAGGAGAGCTTAGACAATCAGCTAACTACTCAACTACTCACACAACAGTGGAGGGGGGCATAGGACTGTCTATGTTTATAGTTTTTTTCAACTTGCCAATTACAAGAGTTAACAGTGCATTCCTTTGTGGGGGCCAAGAGTTTAGTACATAGTTCATACTTTATAGAAATCACACTATTGGCTAAAATAATTTGACCATAGGGACATGTTAAACTAAGATATGTCCTGTAATTAGTATCACAGGTGTCTTCAAACTAGTAATCAGTCAGTCTGCCTATTTAATGGGTGAAAAGTAGTTACTGTGCCGTTTGGTATCTTGTGTATTGTGTGTATACCACACTGAACGTGGACCACAGAAAGTTAAGAAGAGAGTTGTCCCAGAAAGAAAATTATAGACAAGCATGTTAAAGGTAAAGGCTATAAGACCATCTCCAAGCAGTTAGATGTTCATGTGACTACAGTTGCACATATTATTCAGAAGTTTAAGGTCCACTGGACTGTAGCCAACCTCCCTGGACGTGGTCGCAAGAGGAAAATTGATGACAAATTGAAGTGACGTATAATATGGATGGTAACCGAAGAGCCCAGAACAACTTCCAAAGAGATTAGAGGTGAACTCCAAGGTCAAGGTACATCAGTGTCAGACCACACCATCTGTCACTGTTTGAGCCAAAGTGGAGTTAATGGAAGATGATGGATGAAGACTCCACTGTTGAAAGCAAATCAGAAAAAAGCGAGACTGGAATTTGCCAAAATGCATTCTAACAAGCCACAAAGCTTCTGGGAGAATGTCCTTTGGGCAGATGAGATAAAACTGGAGCTTTTTGGCAAGTCACATCAGCTCTATGTTCACAGATGTAAAAATGAAGCAAACAGAGAAAAGAACACTGTACCTACTGTGAAACAATGAGGAGGTTATGTTCTAGGGGTGCTCGGTTATGTTCTGGGGCTGCTTTGCTGCATCTGGCACAGGGTGTCTTGAATCTGTGCAGGGTATAATGAAATCTCAAGACTATCAAGGCATTTTGGAGCAAAATGTACTGCCCAGTGTCAAAAAGCTTGGTCTCAGTCGCAGGTCATGGGTCCTCCAACAGGATAATGACCCAGAACACACAGCTAAAAACACCCAAGACTGGCTATGAACAAAACATTGAACTATTCTAAAGTGGCCTTCTATGAGCCCTGATCTAAATCCTATTGAACATCTGTGGAAGGAGCTGAAACATGCAGTCTGGAGAAGGCACCCTTCAAACCAGAGACAGCTGGAGCAGTTTGTTGTTCACGAGGAGTGGGCCAAAATACCTATCGACATGGTGAAGAAGTCTCATTGAGAGTTACAAAAATCACTTGATGAAGTGATTGCCTCAAAATGTTGTGCAACAAAATATTAAGTTAAGGGTACCATCATTTTTGTCCAGGCCAGTTTCATTAGTTTGTTTTTTTAAATGATTCTGTTGAACCATAATTCAAAAGCAATGTCTGTTTTTCGTTAGGTCATTCTCAGTAAATTTCTATTTATTATTACGTTTGTCAGTTTCAAGCTATTTCAATGAACATTGTGGGTTTTTCTTTCTTTAACAGAAGGGTACCAACAATTAATTATCCCTGATAATCATTAATTATTACTGATAGCCAAATTTAACCTAAATCTCCCTTTTAATGTTGCATAAACACTACTTAAATGTGCCTCGTGTGATGCAGTGCCCAACACTGTAATATTAAAATAGTATTTACAAAAGGAAATTCTGTAACTGTTTGCTGCAATTTGTGTCAAACGTCTCACAATGTCACAACACAGTGACATGATAAACATATTTTTTGATTCAGTATGACTTAAATTCCCTGAGGATGTCATTCTGACCCATGTCCATTGTGAATTAACACCCGTTAATCTTCTTAGAAATCGAAGACAGACGATGCTACAGAATTTACTTTAGAATAATCCTGTTTTTAAGTTTTAGTGTAGTTGTCTGTACATCCATAGATACATTGCCAACAGGAACTATAACCCCTGATTCCACTTACTTTCAGTGGAACACTGACAGTGTCCTCTATGCATCCATATGGTGATTATTGTGTGTTGAAAACCTTTGAAGGTGGACAGTTGCCTCAGTTGTATCGGTCATTTTGTACCACAGCAATACGCTGTGTATTGCACTGTACAGATATCTAATTAACTGGTAACTATATGAGTTTCATTACTGCTGTTGTTGTGGTAATTCCTCAAAAAAGCCCATGTTAAAATGTATAATCCGCTATTAGTTCATGCCTTATTATCATTAATAATTAATTCAATGCATTTATTTATTTAAAAGGATCCCTCAGCACCAGTTGGTCTTCAAGGGGTCCAACAGCCAGTACATCCTATTTACAATGAACATTTTTACATTGTGTTACACTGTATTCATCATGATTGTAGTACATCAAAAAATTATCAGAGCATACAGTTCTAACTCTTCTTACCCAGCGACTGAATCCCTCGTTTAGGTTTCACAGGAACAAGGACAGACACTACATGACCAACACTGGACTGTGGACCTGCTGTTAAGTAATGCATTCTTAAATGGTATTTGAATGAGGATTTGCTATTAGATTGATGTGCAGTGTACAATGGGGGAATGAATTACTGTCTGTCTTAAGGCATCAGATTTTGGACATGAGGTAACATGAGTTGTTCTTCTTCTCACAGAGATCCTGTGGTGTCGCCTCCCCGTGTGCTTTATATATTGCATGTATTAAACACCTGCCACATAATCTACCACTGCGCATGCGCATGAGCGCGCGCACACACACACACACACACACACACACACACACACACTAATCCAAGTTTCTTTGAAAGTCACTCCCAAAAAGGACAATGCTGAATATTCATCAACTTGTTGCTGATGAATATTCAGCATTGTCCTTTTTGGTCTGAACATGATAGTTGGCACAAAGAACACTCAGTCTTTCTTTCTGTCTTTACAGGAAATCTTTCCCCTCCCAGCATGCAACTCTGGCTGCCTTTGCTGCAGTCTACATCTCAGTAAGTGGATGATATACACACTCACATGTGTAATGAGACTTGTAGCTGAAGATCTTGCCACAGGAACTAAAGTTGGTGGCAGTTGTAGTTGTAGACAGTTTGCACATGGTTAAATACTGAAACAAATACATCACATGTGTGAATGGATTTTGTTATTATTTATCTGGGCTGACTACCACAGGTGAGGGATTATCAGTTTTTGTATATATAAATTCATGTGACATTGTGTGTTTCAGATGTACTTCAACACAGTGCTGACAGACTCGGCCAAGCTGCTGAAGCCTCTCCTGGTCTTCTCTTTTGTCATGCTGGCCATCCTGGCTGGGTTAACCAGGATCATCCAGTTCAGAAACCATCCTGTTGACGTCTACTGTGGATGGTTACTGGGAGCTGCCATCGCCATTTATCTGGTAACAGAGTCAACCAGTCACAAGCAGTTTCTTGTGTAGCTTCTGTGTTTATTCTTGTAAATACACTTTTTAAGTTGTGTTGAAATAACCAAGAAGATGGAAGAATTGCATCTGCAAAACTAAGCTGTGATGAACCTTGTGCAAAGGCCTTGTGTTCTAAACAGAACAGGTATAAGTAATGTCATGCTGAGGAGACAGAGGATTATCCAATTGTGAACTAGAATGGCACTCAGTAGAGTGCATACCTCCGCCAGGGCCCAACAGTCTCTTTAAACTAAATCAAGTCTAATCCAATCTAACTGGATAGCCCTGTACCACTCTACATTTAAACCAGCCATAACTGATTAACCGTAACTGTACTCATCAGCAGCCTGAATACACATCCAGGTGTTATTACCTGAGACATGAATGAAAAGGTAGAAAAAGGTCCGAATCCTGTCCTCCATCAAGGTTCTGTGGAAAGGGTTGTCGAGGTTTCTTGATAACTTCTTAGCTTAACTTGGGATTTCAGCTTCCCAACCCTGAGGCACATTGCAGTAAATTTCACCTCAGTATACATTGAACATAAAATCCATAGGTCTCCCAACAGTTTTGTGTCTTGTCCATAATTACAGATGTATGCCCTCTAGTGTTCAACACAAGGAAATGCATTTCTTTATGGATAAACCGCTAACATGAGAGAGAAGCAAATTTTCTCTGTTCTTATATGTGCAAGGAGCATTATTGAGACAAAAAAAGGACCAATAATGGTGAAAGGTAAACGAGGCGGTTGACCCATCAATTCAGTGTTTCGTGAGACTATGATAGGCAGGAATTGGACCCTATCTTGGACTGAGGTCGTGCTTCACTGAAGAATATTTTGGCACGTTTTGAATTAAGGTGCAATTAAGGTTATCTGGTGCACTTTGACGGAAAAGATAAGAGGCTATATGTATGTTTATATATATTATATTATACTTAGTGTGAAAGACGATGCAAAACGTTAGAGCTCTTCATTGCTATTATGAGAAATAGCAGGAAATAATAGAGACTTATTTTGGGATCATTAAAAAACAGGAGAAAGAGGAAGCAGGGGAAGTTAGACTTTAGCGGCCTGCCACAGTCGAGGTACTTAATGGGAAACACTTGAAGTGTGTAGACAGTTTGGTGAAATGTTCAGTTTAGGTTACACAGCTAGCATGCTAACAATAGTAACTTAATATGTCAAACTCACTTGGCTTTTTAAAAATCTGTTATTCAGTTTCGCTAGTTTGTTTGCTAACTTGCTGTGGCACACAGCCTGTATGGTCAGTCAGAAATCAGTCATCAAAGTAAAAGTTTTCAGTTTAGTCAAGGCATATTCCTTTTCAGACCAAAGCAAAAAAACAGTTTTGCAATCACATCAGACATCACAGAGGCATTCAGCTCGGACAGAAACTTTTTGGTTGTTCACGCTTATGCCGTGATAGGAGAAGAGTGGAAGGCTTAACATTGGTCCATTTTGTCTTAAAATCCCACTGTGTTATGATATTTTGCTTCAAAAGTCAAACATGTACAATAAATAGACCAAACAGATGCTTCAAGTGTGATGAATGAAAAGCTATGCGTATTAAAGGAAGTTAGTCTGTTATTTTCTATAATGGCACACTCAGTCTTTCTCTCAAATTATGGCTACTTACCATGTGAGAAAACACAAAGGCTACACTACATTTAACTATGTTTAACTCATACTCTCACCAGTGATACTGTGTCCTCAGCTGCTACAGTTCTCTGCAGGGTAGTTTTACCTTGCATGGATTCGGCAGACATCTTAGGCAGATGATATGTACTATGCAATGTGGTACATGTGGTTCAGTATAACAGTACAGTCTAATAGGCTGAAAGAAGACATGGACATTCAATTCTCCAAACTGGTGAATATTCGCACAGTATATTCAATACCTCCCACACACCATCACCCTTCAGCCCACACACACTCAGATAGATATGTCCAGCACACACACACACACACACACACACACACACACACGGAACTGGAGCAGGCAGGCAGACACACCAACATAGGCCTCAGCTGCCAACACTTTGGTTGTTCTGCCTTCTCTTACAGGAAGAAATGTTGGCTACAGATGTGAGGTTGTGCTCTGAAACATCAACTCTCCATCACATGATTCACAATCACCAGTTACTTAACACTTGTTTTGGGAAAAAGTGGACTTGGGCTCCCAGGTCCCTCCTTCTTCCTCTCTGCTGCCTGCAGCCCTGCCTTCAAAGCCCCTCCCCACAGAGGAGCCTGCTGTGCACAAGCAGGCTTGTAACCACGGTAACAGAGGACGCCAAATAACTAAGACGGCGCATTCAAAACAACAACAACATATGATTGTTCTATATCTGAGTATTACTGTAACCGCTGCCACCATAGCCTTGTGATTAAAACATAGAATTAAACATATATAAAGCAGCGGTCCTTACTTGTCCAGCAGAAAAGCAGCTAACTCTGCGTTGCTCTTGAGCCCTTACAATCCCACAGCTCCCTCCACCTCTGAAATGATGCTCCGATATTTATCTTTGTTTTCTTTCTGGCTTTGTCCAATTCTTTGTTTTTACACTGCTTTTCATCATCAGTCTTCTTATTTCTTTTCTTTGACGTGGGCAATGGTGGGGCATTTTTCGCCTCTGTTGTTGTTGTCTCTTCTGTTGTTTACAGTTCGGGCATGAAAGTATCTGACCAGGTAAGAGCAGGCACTGTGCCTGCGTGGGGGAATAGCACTGCCGAATACGTGCGCGAGGGAGGGGGGCTGCCAGCAGCGTATGCACGAGAGTGATTGACACTTCTCAGACACTCTCTTTGGCTCTGATTGCTTGTATTTAGCCAGGAGTGGTAGATTCTTGCAAATGAAATTACAGCCACTGGGTGGAGCCACAGACAGTGGATTTTTACACAGCTGACCTGTATCATATACTACTGTCAGATCATAATGACAATTTTAGCAAAAATAACCAAAAAACAGTTACAGACTATAGTTTTAAGTTACAAGATTTTTATCATCCCTTTATGTAATTTTATGTATGTATGTAAATATATATATGTAAAAAAGAAGATGATCACTCACATTTGTTCTCCTGGCAATCATTTTCCACAGTACATGCCTCATTGGGCTATTTTAAGGCTCTTTGTTTGGAATTGTATCATCAATCATCAGAGAAGATTAATTTGAAGAAGATATATTGCAGCAGATTGTCAGCCTCCACTTGTTTCCTGTTTCAGTGCATCAGTACTGGACTTTTAGGGAGGTTTATCAGGAAAGTTTGTAAATGTTCTCTTCTCTGAGAGTAAAGAAGTTGTTGTTTTTGCAGTTACACTGTTCCAATAGCATGTTTATAACTACATGAAAATGTTATCTTTGTATAATTTCTGCTCTGACTGTGATGAGATAGGGAAGAGTGAGGAGGGAATTGGTTAGACAATTGAAATTATGTAGAATGCAGAATGGTCTCTCTCATATTATGTAACTAGCTGTGAAATAAACCTACTTGAAATAATCAAGTAATGTACAGTTACATGTTAAAACAGTCAAATAGTAGCACAAGTAGAGAGTCATTGAACTATGTCACACAGCAATTTTAGCTAACATTTAACATGTATATAATGCTAGCTAACATTTAATATTTTAAATAATGCTAGCTAACATTTAATATTGTATATAATGCTAGCTAACAAGATATATTTTATATAATGCTAACTAAGATTTGATATTGTATATAATGTTGTTAGCTAACATTTAATATTGTATATAATGCTAGCCAACATTAAGTATTGCATATCATATTATTCAACATACAATATATGATGTATATGATTTTAGCTACTTACGTTTTTATATTTTATATTTTAGTTGACACTAGCTTTCTTTAACCCCTATACATTCTTGGTAATACCAGGCCAGGTAAGGCTGGAGTAGCAAATACACTGAGCATATTAAATTGAGTAAGGGTGTCTTTTAACTGATTCAGCTTTTTATTTGTAAAAGGAAGAATGTGTTAGAACTTTACAGTTGATCTACTTAACGTTTACTTATAGATAGGGTATTGTTCACGTGTGTTTGTGTTGCCTCATGGCAAAATTTGCACCAGTCCACCATACACGGTATAATTATTCTCATTTGAGAATCCACACTTCAAAATGCCAGGTACACTGTGGATTAATCTAATTTATGGCTATGTGTATACTTTAACTTACTTGTGTGCTTTGATGTAGACTGTAACATAATGCTACTACAAAAAAACCTGAGATAGGGTTAGTGTTAGCCCCTCTGATGGGTTGCTGGTTGGGACAACAGAGCCATTAGCTTCTCCTGCTGGCTTGCTGCTAAATGACTTCATTTGCAGAAGGAAAAACTGCTTCCTCTTCCTTTTCTTCAGTCACAGCCCGAGCCCACAACTGTATTAAAATTAGTTCATCCTTTACCTGCTGCAGCTCTAAAGTTATGAACACATTAATGTATCAATAGTTATAATTAGAGAATATTCTATATGAATATTATTCTGAAATGGACCATTTGTTTATTCAGTTTATACAGTCTTGAAAACGAAGACCGTAATAAAATGTATGGTATTGATGCACCCCAGTAGCACAGTTGGTAGAGCATTCAAGCCAAATACAGGCACCCTGCAGAGGCCCAGGGTTCGAGCCCAACCTGCGGTGTCTTGCTGCGTGTCAACACCCTGCCTCCGGTCATCTCTCAGGCTGCTTTGCCAAGACAAGTGAAACATGTCTCCCCCTACCGAGTTTCATCTAAGTTTTTTAACTGCTTTCATAGTACATTAAAAAATGGTGGGGACTTCTGTTTCAAGAGCTTTCTCTGTTTTTTAGTTAAGTACTAGCAGAAGTATCATTACTGCTTGGTCACACACACACACACACACACACACACACACACACACACACACTAACCCTAACCCTAACCCACTACACAAGCTCGACCAATTTCCCAATTTCCTGAAAACGAGTCATGACTTCCGAACTGGTAGGCTAGGACTAATATGATATTTACATTAACACAGCTTGCATAACAAAAAGAAAATCGTGGGAGGGCAAGTGCAAACTAGAAATACAGGCTACACGTCTAAAAATGTGACAAAACCAAGAAATTACTACTGTGACTGCTACTTTGAATGTTAGTAGGAACAGCAATGTTTACCTTAATTCTCATTAATAAGCAGTTAGCTTAACAAGCACAAATGGGCGCTTTTCTGAAATATGAATCATATTTAAGCACGTTGAATAAGTGGAAGGTGACTTAGTCAAACACACTGCTCACCCCAATAGAGAAAAGATACAAAAGGACAGGAGTTACAGGACAAATTTATAGTCACGTCTCATCTATGTGCGTGGATTTCTCGATGAAGCAGCGGCTTTACTTATTCATTAAAAACACAAAAAGGGCACTTTTTAATACGAGGCAAGGAGGGCAGGGGCTCAAGCACCCCTTGGGCCCTATGTGTGCACGTGCCTGGGTTCAGGACTTCCCAGCTGACATGTCTGCCACCTGAAACTGGATTTGCCAAACTCTTTTTACGCTTGTGCCTTTGCTGTGTGCTCCTCTGTGTTTCACTGTGTGTGTGCGTGTTTTTATATGCAGGGTGTGTACGCAGTGGGGAATTTCCAGCCCAGTGAGGATCGGTCCAGAAGTCAACCACCTCCCCCCACCCTGAGAGAGCCCCCCCTCTCCTCCCTACCCAATGTCAGCCAATCAGCTAGCAACAGTCACCAAGGTAAAAACCTGCCTGCAAGATGATTCTTTGAGTTACAGATTACATCACCGTGACATATCAACCACTAAAATTCCTTTTCATAAAAAATGTTACACATCATCCCTACCAGTCAGCTTTGCTAATACTAATGAGCACAATCACACTGTGTACTGATAGAATAGTGACTTTAAACAAGGAAATAAAATGTTGTAATTACTAAATCAAAGGAGAAAATGCATTTGTCATTTTGTCATTAATATACACATAGACCAAGACATAAAGTTGTGGGTCCTTTCTGACAAAATTGTTTTGTATTAATCCACAACCTTAGACATCGCAATCATTTATTCTGACTAAACCAGTCAGTCATGACAGGAACGGGGTAGAAAAGTATGACGCACTTGACAATAGTTAAACTGTTGTCTGCTGTGCCACTAGGAGAATAGTGTCAACATCCAAAGAGGTTGGCTCATTTATTTATTTGTTGAACTGCTCATTTTAAACTGTGCTTATTGGCCAACAGGATGTCTGTATGACTTTGTTTCCATTGGAAAGTATTGGTTTAAGATTCAAGATAGGTGGAGTTCCACAAGGGACAATGTTGGTGTACAATGGAGTCCTGGCTTACATCGGACAAATTAGATTTAACTGGAATGTTCAATGCCTGGACCTGTCAACATGGCATCCTACGGCCTTTGATGATCTGTGAAGTCCCAGCAACGAGACGAACATTAAAAACCATCCTCAGCTGATGACATAAAGCCCTATGTGCAGAGTGCTGTCCTTGAGACCATGACCAGGTGCTGAAGAAAGTAGTTATTTGTAGATGATGGTAGCTTTTGTCAAGGGAAGGAAAGCAGCCTCAGCTGTAGCCCCAGAACACATCAACAGCCCTCTTTACAGCAAAAAGGGTCGACCAAGAGAAACAGGTGAATTCCAGAAGTGACGACTGAGACTACCCTGACCTGGCATTGTCCTGCGGTTAAAGTTAAATAAGCAAGTGGTCATGCTGGAGCTCAGTGTTCCTAGACCAAGACTGAATGGAGAATGGCAATGTGAGGAACGGGTCCAAGTACAAAGACCATGGCAGGGGTGGAGAGCCCAGTGCTCGCTGGTGGAAGGTGGCTAGTCCCTAAGCAAGGTGCTCAGTCTACTGGGGATGACTGTGGGTTTGAAAACAAAAGGCACACAGGTAGACAAAAATCGTCTAGATGACTATGGATCAAACAAAGCGAGCTATGGAGTACAGGTGCCAGTTGAGGATGTCTGAGACTTGTATCACCTATTGACCTCATGCTACTTCAGTGATGATGTGTCCCAGTGCATCTGAAGATTTACGTTACAACAAAAAAAGAATAGCCTAAATCGAAGCAGTTGAGGCCAAGATATCCTGATCCTAAGGCTGGTGGATCCTACATTTCCCACAGTGCAAATCAAATAGTGTCTTTCTTTGACACTCCATGCTTGGTATATGTCCAAATTCCACACCCTCAGTTTGTAAGGCAGGCTTTTTGCTAAGAAAAATTGTAATCTCCAAATGAGGACCTGATGACATGTTCAGGGTTATTTTTTGAAAGCTCCTCCAGAGCCCAAAAGACATGACCCAACTGTGATGTTGAGTCGTATTATACTGATTCTGAGGTGTACAAGTAGTGGAGTAGCCCTTTAACTTACCTTGTTGCATAAGGAGAATACTTGAATGAAACCACCTTTTCAGAATTCAAACAGATGTGAAGAATGAGATCAGGGTTAGATGTAGCTGAGATTAATTTCTTCACAGGGTGGCTGGGCTCATCCTTAGAGAGGAGGAGTTTGAGGAGGGTGATCAGGATGCTGTAGGCACCTTCCTTTGGAGGTATTCTGGGCATGCCCAAGAGTCCCCAGGAAGGTCCTTAGAGGGTTTATATTTCTCACCGAACCTGGGTACACCTCAGGAACACCTCAGGATCCCCCAGGAAGAGCTGGAAAAAGTTGCTGAGGAGAGGAACATCTGTCTTGCTCAGCCTACGCTGAATCAGTGGCAAATGGATGGATGGATGGATGGATGGATGGATGGATGGATGGATGGATGGGTGGATTATCAGTTTGACCTCTCCCCTTTGTCCATATATAGGTCACCACACCCTGGCTCCCAGCCAACCAGAGCCCATCATCACCAGGACCTCCTCTCATACCCTGTCCCCCAACCATCCAGTGCCCATACTGACACGAAGTTCCTCCTACCGAGAGCCCTCTATGTCTATGAAGAGAGCCAGTGCTGAAGTGGAGGCGATAACTCCATCCAGTCCTTTGGGTAACCATGACAACATGACCTTCAGCAGCAGCACACTGCCCAGGTAGATTTCTCTAATACAGACTTCACAGGTTTGGTTTGGTATGGTTTGGTTTGGTTTGTTTTGGTTTGGTTTGGTTTCGGAGAGAAAACAAGGTGCTGTTGAATGCTGTTTTGCTTTCAGTCTAAGTGCTCTATTTTACCTTGTGGATGACATTTTAGCATGAAAAGTAGGTGGACAAAACCACTGCAGGGGTTGTAGAGAAAGTATTTTTACAAGGAAAATGCAGGGACTGCAGCTTGGGACATGTTAACTGTTGATGAGTCATTCAGCCCACCCCTTTATTTAGCAGCAATATCCCACACAGTGTCTGAGTCAACCAGTATTGGCTCCAGCAGAGTTAGAAAGTGTGACTGACAGGTTTAGTTCATGTTTGTCTCTTAACAAGTCTCATCACGGTTATCTGTCACTCTGTGGTCACATCATGGAAAACATATTACTGCATGTGTGTTTAGCCGCCATCATTTTCACTGCTTTTTTCAGCTCTTCTGTCACCCTGAGCAATCTGTCTGCTCTCCTGTCGTCTATGTCTGTGGTACAAACATTGAGGGAAGAAGGAAAGGGATTTGAGATGTGATAAGATTGACTGTTGATGTGTCTGTGTGGGTGTAACTGAGAGGACAACTAAATACTTTTAAAGCAGCACTGGTAGGAACTCGCAGCGCTCGGGGCATGTCAGGGTTTCTGGCATTGTCCCGGAGCACACACAGGTGTTGGAGATCCTCAAACATGGAGCTGACTGCACCATTTAAAAAAAAAAAAAAAAAAAAAAAAAAAAAGGACAAAGGGGGACAGAAGTAATGATTGTATGTGATATTACACATATTGTAAAATGAGAGTTGTTGAAGTGGCTTGATCCTGGAAACCTGTTTGACATGTCAGTGGTGACTGGTGGGTGGAGGTCATGTCTTGACTACCTGTCCCATTGTCCTGTTTGGCTCCTCATACAATACTTTTTTTTATGAAATAGATCTGAAATGTGAACGAAAACGTGTTAACTATTCCCCACGCCAGTTGAAGGTGGCTCGCTGAATAAAACAGAATCTGACAATTTACTGATCCTTTCTGACCTGCACTCGATAGAAAACGGCACTAAGACAATATTTTTCATGTTTGCCCTCATCAGCTTGATTGATTTTTGTTGATATATTTTATTGTGAGTGGATGTCAGTTTCACTTTTCAAACAAATTGAGACAGGATCAACAAAAGACTGTGGAAGTTGTGGAATGCTTCAAAAACACCTGTTCCACAGGTGAACGGGTTCATTGGTAACAGGTGACAGCAGGGCCGACTCCAGCCATTTTGGTGCCCTAGGCCAGATTAGGATTTGGAGCCTAACAATGCAATGTCAAATCACAATTAAGTTTGAAATGTCCCATTGACAGCTTCCACAACATGCATTATAAAGTTGTTATGTTCAAACAATACAAAACAGTGCAATAACAGTAGAATATAAAAGGCCCAGTGAAGGTTTCGTTGGAGGTAGGTGGCGTGCTGGATGTGGTGCTGCTGCTGATGCCTGACCTGCAGCTGTATTCAACATACAGCACATCCATGCATACTGTTACGACTGCAAGTCTGTTGTGTGATACTCCTTCATATAACTGAGGCACTGTACAAATACGCTTTATTTAATAAAATGTAGCACCCTACCCCGGTGATTAAAAATACCTAATTATTTACAATGAACTGTGTGGAAAGTATCACTCTGGGCGGGCTCTGGGTTCTTAATTTTAATGTTTTGTAGTGCCATATTAACCTATGTATTGACCATGACAAAATGTACTTTATCTCACAAATTAGGTAAGTAACAACACTTGGTTGGTGCCTCCATTTAGTAGATTAGGAAATAAGATATGAAAAATCTACCAAGAAATAATATGAATTTAAATGATTTTGTATGGGCTGCTTCCTTTAATTTATTCACTATATGTTTTAACCCTGAACAAGTAATAGTTTTAACCAATGAATCCCTGTGATTTATTCTAATTATCACTCACACACAGTACTTCTACAATAAAATCAGTGTATTAACAAAAACATGAGTATCAAATATAACCCACTATTAGACACAAAATTCTCACTTTTCACAGACTTCTCAGTCCAATTCACAGTACATCTCAATAAACACAAAAGCACCAAAAGAATGTGCACTGTTAATAAAGTAAAACAGTCTCAGAAATAAAACTGTTGCAGGCCTGAATCGGTGCTCGGGTACGGTGAGGTCTAAAAGTGTTGACCGCTTCGCTTTCTCAAGCAATATGAAATAAAACTGCATGTGCAACTGGATTTTTGTACTCACTGTTCCTTTTCAATTAGTGTGTGATGTGTGTGAAGATGGGGGGGAATGGAGAAAGTTACAGGTGAAGATGGGGGGGAATGGAGAAAGTTACAGGTAAATATGGGGGGGAATGGAGAAAGTTGCAGGTGAAGATGGGGGGGAGTGGAGAAAGTTACAGGTGAAGATGGGGGAATGGAGAAAGTTACAGGTGAACATAGGGGGATGGAGAAGAGGAATGGAGACGGGGACTCCACTACTGCTGCCTCGACACGTGCTGCTCTTCCGATAGCTGATTGCTGTCCCTCAGAGGGGAAAAGGTTCAAGGAGGGCTTCCTGGTCCAGTCCTCTTCTGTAAACCGTTATATTTCCATAAACTTCTTTATAGAAAGAACTTATTTATTATTTAGTATTTAACTGATTAACTCATTTACATTTAGACAGGGCTACACATTTTTTTAAAAAAAAACGGCAGCAGCAGTTGCAGCCAAGTAAGTTAACAGGCTTGACATTCAGATGATTCATAAACATCCTTAGCAGCTAACATAGCTGAGCTATGTTGATGATGATGTTCATGATGAGGTATGCAAGGAGCATCAACGAAAGGCAGTGGTTCACAAACAAGGATGAGGCCCGGTTCACCACTTTGCAAACACATGATTATATAAACTTAAACTGTTGTCAGTAAACACACCTTTGTTTGCAAATGGTTGCATTGTGTATTTATTGTTTATTTGTTTCCCACAGTGTCTCAAGGTTTTTGACTCGGGGCTCTAATTTAATCATTAAACCTTACATTAGCTCATAGTGACTGTTCTTTAGACAGAATGGAATAAGGGGAAATGGCCCATTTTCTCCCTCACCAAGTCTGAAGTGCTTTCGAAAGAGAGGCCAGGAGACAGTTTGATTTGTCTTCTTGGTGTCTGCCTGTGTTAAAGTTGTCATTAGCTTCAAAAGTGCCAGTAGTCAGTAAAGATTCAGAAAATTAGATTATTAACTTCAGCAATTCCAATAACATAACTCTAAAACTTATTTTTAACATTTTCACATATGTTTGAGGAAATAAAGGTCTAAAGAGGTCAAAACTCAAGCAACACTTAGAAGAGTATATAGAATCATAAATAACATCTCATCTCTCCATCAGTCCAGGACAACAACTGTTCCACCACATCTGTACTGGCTGATATGTGTGTGGATGTATATGATTGTCGTATTTATTCTTTTTTCACCTTTTTTTAATTTTTACCCTGTTGATGGGTTGATGATGGCCATGATGACGGTGAAGTGAAGTGAAGTGAAGTGAACAGTGAAGTCCTCTGTGCACTTTGAAGCAGAGGAGGGCTTTCTGGCAAGACTTTTACCAAAGGAGTTAAAACTCACCAAATGGTTATTTGTGTGGACAGGTTATTAACTTAAGAAGCAATTTGTTCATTTGAAAGCACAAATGAGTCATTTGTGATCTCAGATCATGAAACTGAGAGAACATTGTATTTATTGGATAGCACCACTATTAATATATGTGCACAAATAATAGATAGATTTTTCCCCATGACACCTGCTGGGCTCTGTACTAATCTTCTGTTGTGCTTGTTGTTAATTTCAGCTAATCACATTGTGGTTAGCATACTGGTAAGCTGGCTAGCTACAAGCAAATGACAGCATGAGTCAAAATACAGAATGTCTCTTTGGTCTTCATCTTGTTTCTCATTCTGTTTCTTTGCCTCTTACTTTAGGTCCCACGGAGGCTCCTCATTTGATGAGGGCCGAATTCCTCGACGTCACGCCTCCATCCACACATCAATGGACTCAACCCGATCGAAACAGCTGCTCAGCCAATGGAAGAATAAGAATGACAACAGGAAGCTGTCCCTGCAGGTGATGGATGGAATAAGACCAACATCCTCCTCATCTCCGCAGAGGAACATGGAGCTGCGTTGCTCCTCTGAGCCTTCTGCCATGGGCCTGGAGGCAGAGCTCCGCGGAGGAACACACCTGCCTTCAGTCACTGGTCAGGAAACAGAGCTGCGTTCTGGGGTCCCCATCCCAGTTCAGTACATGAAGCTGGCAGCAAGCTCAGTTCCCATGGCCAGTCATAATCACCTGGCCCTTAATGGCAGCACCGGATTGACTGGTGGGGCCAGAGTGTCTATCCAGTCCCGGCCTGGTTCCTCCCAGCTGGTTCACATTCCTGAGGAGGAAAACCTCACTAGCAGGGATCAGGAGAGCGAATCAGAGGACAGCATTATGGACGGGGGCGGGTCAGTGAGAGAAAAGTGGCTGAGAGTGGCGGAGAAGACTACCATCCCCTGCAGGCCGCTCAGTGCAGGAGGACAGCCCCGTCTGATGCAGGTTAGGATGAATACCACACAACTGCGTCCTACTTCAGTTCCACCGGGGGATTCTTGTTGTGTGTTAGACCACTCTGTCACGCCATGTTGTTATGTCTGTCTTCATACTAGCAGCTCTCCACTGAGGGTCCTGACACACCAGGCTGGCAGTCGGCTGTCATCTAATGTTGTTCAGTAAAGCATTAAGTGTTGGAGCGAGGTAAATGGAAGGAAGGGAGTCATAATGTAATGTACATGTTTAATGACTGTTGAGATAGTATAGCACAGACACATGTGAAGACTGATACAAATATATTTACAGGGCTAAATACATTGAAAGATTGAGTGTTGCTAATGCTCTGATCTCACTGGGATTGTCTGAGTTTGCTCCAAATGGACGAGTGCAAGCAAACAAAGGGCTTTAGTTCTGAAGTGACTCAAGATATCACCCAGATTCTTGAACCACTGGAATCAATTTGCTTCAAGAGCTTATCCAACAATCTGTTTTGTGATATGATCAGGAATGTATTGTTCTTATTGTATAATTTCAATGGAGACTTTTGTGGACAGCTGCAGTATCAGCCTGTCAAGGTTTATTTTATTGTCATTCAACAACACAGGGTTTTACAACTAAATGCAAGCTGTAGTCCCTTTATGTTATGTGTTGATGATGAGTTAAGGACTCTCAAGGTATTAGTATCTTTGTGGTCTGAGCAGACATCTCACATCTCTGATGTCACTGATGTCCTGTAGATGGTACCAGTAATGTTCTGGTGGTTTTAATGACCCGCTGTAGAGCCTTCCTGTTGTGGGTCCTGATGAACCATGTCAGTTTGTGATGTTTCCAGTCAGGATGCTTTCTATTGCTCCTCTGTAAAAGCTGACCAGAACTTGGCACCAGAATTTAGCCTTCTTAAGTGTCTGTAGGAACTTTTCTGTGTTTTTTTTTTATCAGGGTGGTGAAAGGGCAGTTTAACTGAAAATATGTAAGTATCCCAGCATCAACATTTGGAATAACTCACATTTCACTGTTATCCTCCTCTTCCAGGTGATAGCCTTATCCAAACAGCAGGGTTTGCTTCACTCGCCTCGGTCAGAGGATGGTGGCAGTACCGTCAGCTGCACGGGATCCATTCGGTACCGAGCCCTCACAGACCAGGACCCTTCACCACCAGCCTCCACCACTGGAGCCGTGGGAGGAGGAGGTCTGTACCCCTAAAATAGATACATATCAGACTGGGAGACGGGAAAAGAGCTGGCTTACATCCTTCCTAGTATCAAACTGCAATATCTGTCAAAATAACCACAAAATGAAATTTATATAATAATATATGACTCAGATAATATGGCGCAGCCCACGTCCAATGTGATGCATGATGAGTGGGAATCATCATTTTTGCATCACAATTCTGATTTTCTCTGAAAAAAAACCTGACAATGTGACATGTGTTGGGCTCTGAACCAAACGAACATCTGGAGAAGAAGAGGTTTAGACATCTCTGCAGCTACTACATTATAATGCTGTTAGTCACACAGTTGACCTTTATCAAATGATTACAGCCTCTTGTGGTTTGGAAATTGCACTTGGCCATATGATAATTTTGATTATGCAGCTATAGTGTGGACAGTATGAAGGATGGGAAGGTTTGAGATTGAGATTTATGGATTTAAACATTTTAGATTTTGATTATTATTGTGAGCAGAAGACAATTGTTGAGTCATTCCTTTGTCTTGGTCTTTTAGGAGGAGGTTTGGAAAGAAGTGGCAGTATAGTCCGCGTTGAAGCTCACCCAGAGTCCAGATCACATAAACCTGTAGTGAAACCTCCGAGCACTGACGGGAGCGGCTCCTGGAGATGGAAACCACCAGATCAACGAGCTTCACTCCGACAGTCAACTTTCACCCTCAACGACCTGAACAGACACACAGACAGCTGTGATTCACTGAGGGATGGAGGTTCAGTGGATGGGCGGAGGAGTGTGACAGGGACCGAAACAGAGAGTGAAGGGGGAGATGGAGGGGGTGGAGGAATAGGAGGGGGAGGAGGGGGTGTATACACAAACCATCCACATGTTATACACCCTTTACATCCCTTACATCCCAATAACCCCAACAACTTCCAGCACCCCAACTTTAACCCCAACAGTCCTAATAACCCCAACAATTTCCAGCACCCCAACTTTAACCCCAACAATCCCAACAACTTCCAGAACCCCAACTTTAACCCCAACAATCCCAACAACTTCCAGAACCCCAACTTTAACCCCAACAATCCCAATAACCCCAACAACTTCCAGCACCCCAACTATAACCCCAACAATCCCAATAACCCCAACTTTAACAACGCTCATGTTAACTTCAACCCCAACTCTGCCAACTCCAACATGCCATTCACCCCCACTGTCACCTTCGCTCCTCCCTTCCACCCCCACCCTCAGGCCATTACCACCATAAGGGTCACGCCGGTGGAGGGAACGGCTGCCAGCAGTGACGGCGGCTCAGACTGCCAGTCTGTTGCCTCGTCCAGCCGTGAGTCGACATTGCGGAGGAAGAGTGGCTCCCATATGGTCCACATGCCTGATCGAGGGCCCACCCCCGAGCTCGACAACAACCACCGCCTGTGTGATGACAGCAACCGCCTCGACAATGAAAGCAGCAACCGTTTCCACGAAAACCTTCGAAGTTTTCAAGAAAACCCCATCCATCCCATGCACCCCAACCATCCCAACAGGCAGGTGATGTTTGGCCGTCCGAGCCCAACCCCTCCTCCCACCTTACCCCGCCCCATTCTGACTCACACTCCACCTCCTACTCTGGGGTTGGCCTATAAAGAATGATGCACTCTATGTTCAATTCATCCATCAACATCGGTGGTACAAATGTCCACTACTTTCACTCGAGATGCTGCTTTGTCCAAACAGAACATCAGACAGGGACAAAAATGAAAGGAATATCTGTCTACCACCCAGGGTCAGTAATTAGGGGATGGCCACAGACATCCTCTCACCTGACCAATCAGGGCACAATTTAGCTAATTGTGTATCCAGAGCATCCCAGCTGGTTTAGTTACCAGCCAGATAAATGTTGTGTCTCATTAAGAGGCTTACTGTAGGCTTTTTAAAAACCTACCAGCAATAGGTTCATGATCCACTTTGGGTCACAAGCCATAGAGAGTACAAACACAACTAGCCCTGCCCCACCACCTCCAGCTGGTCAGTAAGAGAGGACTATCGTCATGGTCCTGCATGTGAGGGAGGACTTTGATTCAACTTTTTTCCTTGTTTTTTTTTTTTTTTTTTTTAATATTCTGTTCTGCTGGACACACCAGTCATTCTTTTGTAAATGTAACAATCTGAGCGCACAAATATAATGGGCTAAATAAACTGCTGACGCAATCAGAGGGAGAGACTCAACCGTATGTCCCATCATTCCCTGTCCTCTGACTGCTGGGTCAGCTGTAAATGGGATCACACTCTTATTACAATATTTATATATACAGTATAATACAATATATTCTCATTCTGTGGTCAAACACAGGTAATGGTATATAAACATAATGGTATATTCATTTGAATTCGAAGCCCATAACTTTACAGTGTTTGTACATATGAATGTGGGTGTCCACTGTGGCTCTTCATTGTGTCTGGGCTACACCGAGTCCCTTTGGGGCCATAACAGTATCTCTTAGTTCACGGTGGTATTGTGTTTGTGTTGGATAAGAACAATATGATGCGGCAAACATTGTGTTTAAATATATCTTTTCTTTTTAACATGCTGTGTTTTAATGATGTGCAGTATGTGAATTATCTTACTGTGTAGTAGCTGTACTGTTGACATGCAGCCTGTAATTCATCTCAAAATTTAGACACACAACCTAAAATGGAAGGAAGTTGGTTTTCTTTGGTTCATTTTATAATCTCATCATGGCTCCCAGTGTGTTTGTGATTACAGTTGAGTTTAAGGGCAGCTGTTGGGGAAAAGAAAACTGATATTCCAAGAACAAATTTTGGAGAAAAAGGTTACAAGAAAGAGGAAAATGACAACAATAAATCAATTGACAACACAATACACACGGTTAAGAATAGTGAAGAAAGTTGTACTTTTACAATATCAAAATCATGTCAGCAACATGGTTTGTAATTTTAAGAAATAATGGCATAATATTAAAATATAAAGTGCAATCATAAAAGTAAGTGCAATATTAAAATAATAAAGTCCTACATTACAAAAAGATTATTCTGTGTAAAAAGGTTATCATTTTGAGATTAGAGATTTTTTAAATAATTTTAAATACAATTGTTAACACAATATTAACACTACCAGAAAGAAATCTTATAATTCACAAGAGTAGAGTCTAAAAGTACTTTATTAGAATTATAAATTCCTACATTTATAAAAGGTCATTACATTACAAGAACTATGTGATCCTGAGATGAAATCCAACATTTGTACAGGAATATACAACACAATACAATTTTACAAGACCATATCAAAATTACAGGAAAACAATTATTATTTTAATAAAAATATTTTGAATGAATTTATGAGAGTAGAGTGTATTTATACAAGAAAGTTTTACTAATATAAGTTCTAATTTTACAATAAAAAGTCATAATATTACAAGATTAATGTCTTAATATTACCTGAACAAGTCGTAATATTGCAAGAACGAAGTTGTTATTGCACAAGAAGCTCAATCAAGTCAGAAATAATTTTTTTTAAAAGCAACAAAATGCTTTTCAGCATCATCCAGCTGCTTAATATAATTTAACCATGAACCACTTTTACACGTCATCCACCCCCTACCTAACCAATGCTGCTTTACAAATATTCTCTCCTGACAACCACACATCAATGACAGGATACACTTGTGTTGTTATTGTAGATGGAATGTACCAAATATGATGCAAGTTGATTATTTTTGCATACATTTATTGGTTAGAATTACAGATTTCTGTCATGCTCATTTAACAGAACAAGTGACTAATCACAAATATGAATTTGTTATTCCTGTATATATTCCTGGAGACAGATAAGTATATTTTGATATAGATGTTGTGGAATGTGATTTAATAATCAAACAAAACGTGTTTTCTAATCTGATGTAAAAGGCATGTCAGTGGCGTTCATTTCAACGTACAGTACAAATATTTAAGGTGAATACATAGTTTTAAAAATTTACATTTGAGTATAGTTTTGTGTTCTTTTAGCAAGAAACATGTTTTGATGGAAAGGATTGGAGCGTTCAATGAGCTTTGTCAGAGAAGGTGTACTGGAAACGACAGGAACAGTGACTTGTGTTTGAAATGTTTAGATTATGGATAAAGGCACACAATCAATAGTCAAAGCATTGGCAGAGAAAGCTCACAGCAGGTTTCCATTTCCAACTGAAAAGTATCGTGATTGGATGGGAGAGAATGAGAACTGAAGCCAGTCGGCCTGGATCTGTTCTGAAGTCTGTTTGAATTAAAGTGTCCAAGCCATCTGTGGACACCTTAGTGGAGTCATGCCAAGTCATTACATTGACACTCTCCTTTAATGTGCCATCTGCCTACTCTGTTATGGTGAATGAGTGAATGAGCATTTTGTGAAAGAATGTCAGGTCACCTGATCATTACTGCTGTGAGGGCCCACCAGCTGGAGTCAGGGGCTGCAGCTGCCTTCTCTTTATACATTGTGTTACTTTGACTTTTGACTGTACAGTGATGAGATGCTTTAGTTGTATGATTTGCAGAAGTAAGTCGGATGGTATTTAGACATCACTGAGCAGACCTTTCGCCGTCTGCTGGCTGCTGTATTCACTTCAGACTGTGAACCCTGAAACACTGAAGCAAAACTTGTCTGAACAGTCAAATTTTGTTTTAGTCCTTCATTCTATGATATGAAATTACTATTGGTCTATGAAAACAGGTAGAAGTAGCTGAGCCTTAGGTTTGGGGAGGCACGGTAATAAACTAGCTCTAATGTGGGCCGCAGTTCGTTGCCAGCTTACTTAAACACGAAGGATAGCTGAGTTGGGGTTATGCTAGCAACTACAGAGATAGCCTTTATACTACCTATTTTTACACAATGAATGGCCTCCTGGTTGCAGCAATCATTGTTTCAGAGACTGAACCAGCTGGTGAAAGTGAATGAGAACTGTTGAGCTTCTAATCATCTCTTATTTTTGTCTATTCTTTCATTGGATCTCTATTAATATGAGATAGATAGATAACGTTTTTTACCTGCTTGTCAAATATGTTGCTAATTGCCATGGCAACTGTCTGCACGACTGTATGGTTACTACACCTTATATATACATATACAGCCAGCCAAGAGGAAATATACTAATACTGTCATCGTGTTCTGCGCTGTCACAGGAGGATCTTGGACGCAGTCAGATATGACACTGAGTAACACTTCATAATAACCATTATTAATAGATGGTAAACAAAGTAAAATATACTTAATAGTTATTAACAAATAAGTTTAATCTCAGAACGGCCACATAAATAATGTTTGTAGATTAACTACACAGTCTTTGTCAACCATTTAAACATCAGGTGTAACTACAAAAAAAATTGTTTAATAGATGGTTAATAAAGCTTTACATTGTTCAGCAACAGTGAAATAACTAAAGTTTAATGAACTGTAAATGTACCATTTATGGTTATTATAAAGTGTTGTTGTCACTTGAAGCAGCTGCTGGGGTTCAGGTCATTTTCTTTGACTCTCTGCGACTCAGAGAGCAGACAGGTCAGGTCAGCACCTGTAACAACAACAGGAAGCAGTTCGGTTCCATCATCAGACAAAAGATGCTACTAAATGACTGAGCGGACTGACTACTCACTCAATAATGGAGCAAGATATATATAAATAAAATGAAGGCACTGTAAGATTTGGAAAGATACTCTTTTATATCTGTTTGAGAAGGAAGACTGATAATCTCTCACAGAGCTGGAGTCAGGTGATGATTAGCCTAGCTTTGAATAAAGACCTATGGACACTAAATCTGATTTCCTGACTACTATAACACAAATGTTAACAGTGTTTGTGAGAGGTCCTGACTTGAACAAAGAAAGCATATTTCCCACAACGTTGAAGTATTTCCTCACTATATCCAGGCAGTGAAACGTAAGACAATTCTGTCCGCCAGTCCAACAGGACCCAGCAGTGATTCTGTTGGACTGTTGGATTGTTGGTGTGGGTTTCAGTTTGTTGTTGTTTTTCTATCGGATTTATACAGTAATCAGTTGTCTTGAGCTACCAGCTGTTTATAACATCAACACAGTAACGTTCAGCTGTTTCTATTGCTGTAAATAGACATTTGTATCTTTATACTCATCAGTACATCCTGTGTATGAACCCAGACTGATGCTTTGGGTTGCTCGCTCATTGGAAATGCTAATGTTTAGCATAGACTAGAAGACAACCAGGCCTGGAGCCAATTCACAATCTGACCAGACTCCCGTCTTCAGTCTACAGCCCAATGATCATTTTGTACTGTTCAGATGGCTGGAAGGCCCTTTGTGCCAGAATGTTACTTTAATTAAATTTTTAATTTGACAATTCTTAATTTCTAAATTTGAACAGATTGTCTGTTGGGCACAATACAAGACATTTTAATAGAGTGGTTATAGAAAAAAACTTGTGTCATGTGAATACCTTGGAGCTCCAGTGTAGTTGTAATTTTTCACTGTATTTCATTTGAAAATGTCTTTTTGTAAAAAAGCACACATTTCAGATCCAGAAGGCCAGCTGTCTGCTTTAGTCCTGAGAAGTTCTATTTTTTTGGAGGTATGAAGTTTGGGATGTTGACAGAGCTGACAGAGTTACAGGTCATGCTGATAGCTGTGAAAAAAAAATTAACATCTGCACAAACTGCTGTTTTCGTCTCCATGAGCTGACATCTGGTCTGCTGGCTGCAAGACTGAGAAATGACTCAACCGTTTCAATTCCAATTTATGACGGTTATAATGTTTTTCTATAGCGATCAGCATGATTGGTAAATGAGGCAAAACTCACTATGTGTGTGCTCACTCTCAGTGATTAGGTTTACATGTACATCTACTTGAATACTCACACTGGAACTGTTGGCCAGTACATACAGACCATGTCCTATTAGAGCAACACATCCTCACACCTAGACCACTGAACGGGTCGACTGCCAGTGACTCGACACAACAACGACAGTCTTACAGTCCGGACTGAAACCAACAGTGCTATTATAGATTTATATCATTTAAGATTCCATCAAACACTGTACCTACTATATCCTAGTGGAGTCATTTCCAGGAAGCGTTCAGGGTGACACCATGCTCCAAAAATGATCACATTTGGTGTGTACTTACAGGCGACACAGTCGACCAACCAAAATCAGTGACTCGGCTCAGCATGAGCAAGCTAGAAGAATACCCTAAAATTATTTTGTCCATTAAATTTTTAGTGTTGTTTTTACATTTCCTCTCCTCAGTAATCTCATGCGAGCTAGATAAATCACATCGGCATGTAAGTGACTGTCAGAACATGACACGCATTCTCACTAAGTGAGAATGGAAGTCTGTATCCAAATAATGTGTACATGTATAGATAGCTACTGAGAAGGAGTCCATCCTGTGACTGTAGCACTCTACACTTCATGAACACACAGTCGAGTCCTCTCTCCCAAAGTGGACAGACGTGTGGACGACAGAACAGTTGACTTGGACGAGGATTATTTCAGAGTGCCATCATATGTGGGCCTGCAGGACTGTGTTGAGGGCTAACTGCAGTGTGAACTGTGTGACTAATGGACTGAACTGTTCCATTTTAACTGACTCTGTGAACATGTACAACAGTGACAGTGTACTGATAAAGACAGACATCCTAAAGTATCTGTTTTCCAGTGGTGTCTCTGTAACAAAATAAAAGTTTGATATCAAACCTGTCGTCTCAGTTTGTACCTCGTACTCAGGTGGTCGTGTCTCTGTTTGTGTGTCTGGAGAAAGAGGAAATGAATAAATGATAAAAGGTTTGGCAGAGATCAACAGGGATTCAAATCAAGAGAAGGAAGCCTAACATTATAGTCCAGACATACCTTGTGTTTTACCCATTGTGAGGGGGCAGTGGGCACAGATTAACCCTCACACCTCGGGACAAACTCCAGATCCTACCCAGTGCCTTTGGGCAGGGGCACTGACTGGAGAATCAGCTTACTGTGCATGTTTTGATGGTGGGGGAAACCAGAGCACCTGGAGAAAACCCACACAAGCGCGGGAAGAACATACAAATGGATACAAACCCAGGACCTCATTGCTCTGAGCCAACAGAATAGCCAAGAAAGGCCGGATTACCAACTGGGGCCCCAGAATGCCAACGGAGCTCAGGGCACACTGTGTCAGGCTGTCCTGTGTAGGCTGACTTACTTCAAATTCTGTTGGGGATTATACACCACTGTAATGCAATATCACTTGACACCATACAGACCAGAAAGTGAGCCCTGTTTAAGAGTCTCTCAAAGTCAAAATCAGCTTTCGCTGCTGTCATTATTTCAGTTTAATGCTCACATCAAATTAATGTGTTGAGGATCAATGAGGCACCAGCTGCTACTTTTTGCTCTAGCCTCATAACCTCAAGTTTCCTGGGCAGGTTACTGGAGAACTGATGGGTGATACTTCCAATGTGCAATTTGCACGAAAAAAACTGAGAGGTGAAAATGTGTCATATGAACCCTCTCTTAGGTGTGCATAGGCCTGAGTGATCGGCCTGTATGACCTGTCCTATTTTGTATCATTTGTAAAGACCTACAGGTTATAATTATCCAGCCAGCCGGTCGGTACAGCAGGCGAGAGACTCACGGTCGGGATGGGTAACAACCAGGAGTACACGGTAGATCGGCAAAGCGAGGAGTTGCAGACCAGGAAGCCGGAATGGTGGAAGGCTAGCGAGCGACGAGCAGGCAAGCAGGCAGGCAGGCAGAAATGACTGAAACAACCAGAATAGGGATGCAGAGGACAGGATTAGCTATACGAGCTAAATACTCGGAAAGTCAATGAACTAACACGAGGGATTCAAGATCAAGTGACTAGATACCACTGTTGCTGAAAGTGCGATCTGAGGCCCGGTGAGTGAAGGTCCAGAGGTTTTATGGCGGAGGTCTGATGAGCTGAATGGGATTCACCTGGTGCTGCCTGCAGAGAGAGTTAGCCACGCCCACACACAGAGACACAGACAGGGGAGGGGAACACAAGAGAAACACACAGACACAGAGAAGTCCATCCAGCCAAAAGCTGGAGAGGGAGAGGCTGCCATGATGAGAATCATGACACTGTCGTACTGGTAGCTAGCTCTTTTTTATTCAGAGTTTCATCTTCGTCAGCACTCATTAAAATATGCACATTGGAAACAAAATACTCTTTCTTACACAAGTTAAACATTTTGAAAGCTTCTACTTCAACTTAAATCATGTTTTCATAAATCTAACCAAGTCTTTTGGTTCTTTTTCTATGGAGTAGTCTGCTGGAGCAGCAGCATCTCAGCAGCCAGCAGGAGGAGACTTGGTAAACTTATCAAGAAGGCTAGCTCCACCCTGGGATGCCCTCTTGACCCAGTGCAGGTGGTGGGAGAGAGCAGGATGATGAACAAGCTCTCATCGCTGCTGGTGCAGGAGTCCCACCCCCTGCAGGTCGGTCTCACAGCACTGGGCAGCTCCTTCAGCAACAGACTGATACACAAGTGTGTGAAGGAGAGGTATCGCAGGTCCTTCCTTCCTGCTGCTGTCAGACTTTACAACCAGCTCTGCTCCCAGTAGCATACATCTGCATACAATTTGTATAAATACCCATATTTATTATTATTTATAAATTCACTGACACATTGTTTTTTTTTGTAATTTTTGTACTAAATATGTTCATATGTATACAGGAGTTTATTCTTTCTATTCTATTTCTTACCTTTTTAATTATTTTGTCTATTGTCACTATTGTTATGGTTTTTTTAAAATACTACTGTCCTTTTGCTGCTGTGGCAAAGAAATTTCCCTGTTTGTTGGACAATAAAGGTATACTGATTCTGATTCTGATTCTGAAACCTGAGGAATGGAAAAAGTAGCAAGGGCTGAAGTGTGGCTGAAAAAAAACACTAGCAGGTGCTGGTTCTGACTGTTCCAAATCAAGCTGCAGATTAGCCATTGCCATGCGAATGACAGAGCCCATAGAACCGTCCTCTGAACCTTCTGTAGTACCCCAAGAGCATGAACCAGGTACCGCGGCATGTGCTGCTTAAGGTGATAATGACATGACATCTTCGTCCAGCACCAGCTCAGGCATGGGTGGAGTGGACAAGCCAGCATCCTCCTCTGCAGCACCATGATGGAGGGACAGGAGGACAGACTTTATCCGGGCAAGCTCACCTAACCTAACCTCACCTAACCCTAACCCTCCACCTTAGAAGACAGCCTGTCAGACCTTGCCTTCCTTCTGGGGGGAGAAACCTGCAGCCTCCGTTGCGCGGTGCCTGGGTTGGACAGGTTGGGCTGATGTCAGTTGCTCTGAGAAGGGGAGGCCCTCCACATTGGCCAGACTAGCAGCCCTTCCTACGCAGGGCATGAGCTACAATTCATGCACTTGGCCTCAAGCATTTGAGGGAGGGCCTCTTGATGGA
The DNA here is from genome assembly GCA_900302685.1 of Spondyliosoma cantharus. NCBI lineage: Eukaryota > Metazoa > Chordata > Actinopteri > Spariformes > Sparidae > Spondyliosoma > Spondyliosoma cantharus. Next base: position 1,077 of record OMLP01044812.1, on the reverse strand, counting down.
CAAGACATGAGGGGCAAAAGTCATGTCTGGAGGCGTCTGCTTGTCGAAGACCGTATGGCAAATCCACCACTCCCCCCTCAGAGAGGGACAGCTTGCCTATGGAGGGTGAGCAACCCTCAACTCTGATCGATATGATTGCAAGACTTCACGCAACGAGCTCTCGGTAAACCTTTTTAACATCAGGCGATTCAACTCAATGCTACTATAGCAGTTTACCTGTGAAAAGATGATAAGGGCCTGATCACCTGGATGCCACCGGTGGTTATACCCAGGGTTCTAAATGAACTTTTTTGATTACCAGCCACTTTGGCTGGTAACTTTCTAAAGTTACCAGCCTGAACCAATCTGAATTTCCACTAGGCAAATTTTTTCCAGTGAAAATAAAAGAGATTAGGTGAGAGAGATAAGTGCCGCTGAATGAATTATTTTTACATTTTGGATTTTATTAACACAATCCAAGTACAATACATACACATACAGTACATGCATAGAACAAAAAAATAATTTATTTTTCATTTTGATAATTTCAGCTCTCTACCGCATCAAATTTCTTCAGCACTCTCTGAACTCATTTGTTCATCTGAATCTGAGCCATCCTCAGTTCCTTTTGTTCCATGTTTGAGCACAAACTCAGGCCTGCGTGAGCGCAAACTGTCAGCATGCCAGATGTCAATGGCTTTGGTTGGATTGAAGTCTTTGATGTCAGGTGAGCACAACTGGGTTTTCAGGAGGTCAGAGAGGGTCTCACCTTTCAGGCGTGAGCGCCAGTCACTCTTTACCTGATTCATCACACTGAACCCTCTTTCGCAATCAGCTGTAGTTGCAGGGATGGTGAGGAGAGCATCAAAGAGATCAAGGACGTCAGGACACCGATGGCGGAGCATTCTGTTCACAGTAGGCCAGGTCTTCTCAAAGATTCCTGTAGCAGGGTCAGACAGCATTATGCACATGCAAACAATTATTTTCAAATGCAACTTTAGTTGTCAAAAGATAGCATCAAATTTGGATTGTGCCTTTAACAAATGGCATTCACTCTGATTGCTGATAAAATAAAACTGTCTCACAATATCAGACATT
>OMLP01044811.1:64527-87724 GCA_900302685.1 Spondyliosoma cantharus | reverse complement strand
GGAAAGAACTGGTATCTACTAAAGGGGAGTAAATTGATTGGTTTGACTCAATAATATTTGAATTATATGCACTGGCAAATTGGAAACTCAGTAGTTCTGGCATGTTTCATATGTAATATATTGCAAGAACCAATGGCGGCACTAAGAGATTGTAAGAGGAATTAATCAAATAACAGAGTAACAAGTAACATAGCTGTACGATTATCAATGACCTGCTTTCATTTAGATCGGATTGCAAAACCTCAGCCTGTCAGCCTGGTGTCTTCAGGACACCCCCTGAGAGTCATAAATGACTCCAAACACACCAGGACATAGTTTGAAGACATCAAAGACCAAATAGCAAGATTTTTTGCAGGATAGAGCACCAATCTATCTGATAAATTGTCATCGGAGTTCACAATGCCGTGTGAGGCAAGATGGTAGCGTGTGCTACCGTGTGGTACCATGTGTGTGTGTGGTGCTGCTTGCTGCAATCCAGCTTTCAAAATCTTCAAAAGCTTTCTCTGAAATAACAATACCATATACAGTTGAAAGCAGAAGTTTATTGTCACTGTCACTGTCTGACAATAAATCAGGCTAAACTTTTTCCTGCTTTAAGTCAGTTAGGATTACCAAAATTATTTCTACTTTCTATTTTCTATGCCAGAATAATGAGAGATGAGAGAGAGAGTTTTTAAGACAATTTTTCATTAGTTTGCATACACTGAGATTATTATGCCTTTAAACAATTTTAGAAAGCCCAGATGATGATGTCATGGCTTTGGAAGCTTCTGGTAATTGACAACATTTGAGTTAATTACAGGCACACCTGTGGATCTATTTTCATGGGGAAATCAAATGAAATCAGCCAAGATATCGGGAAGAGAATTGTGGACTTCCACAATTCTGGTTCATCCTTGGGTACAATTTCCAGATGCCTGAAGGTGCCACGTTCATCTGTTCAAACAACTATACGCATAGTATAAAATATAGAAGTATAATCACCATAGGAATTTCCAGCCATCATATCTAACATTCACATACCTAACATTAGGTTAAGGCGGCCTTGGGGATGACGGTCCAGACTAGAGCTTAGATCGGGCCCAACCCTACCCGAGCCTGTGCACATTGTGTCCGAGCCCAGCCCAGCCCGACACATTAACTGTAATTATGAGCCCAAGCCCGATTTAAACCTGACATTTTTTAATACATGGGCTGTTATAACTGACATTCTCAACTACAATTCCGAGTTGTTTGAACTACAGAAATCTGTTTAGAATTATCTTAATGAATAATGCATTATTATGCATTATAATGCAAGTGCCACACTTAATGCACTCGACAAAGCCGACACATATGTTGCCACTGCCCACGACTTGTTTAAAATGGTTCCATACCTCCGACTTTCCTCCAAACTTGCTCAAAGTTATTCTCCTGTTTTTATTTTTTTCTTTACATCTTCAAGCTCCATGTTGCACTTAAGCTATACAATACAGCACAGCAGGCCTGGTGTGATGTGTGATCCGCCGGCCTGGTCAGGTTGGCTCGGGCAGAGAATCTAAACTCTAGTCCAGATCATCAATGAGCAGTACAGACAATATCTTTAACTATCCTGGGTTGGATAATACTCCGGGTAATGGATAATACACCAGATAATGAGTTTACCGCTTCAAACAGCAATCTGCTGACCACGGAAGCCATCAGACTTTACATCACCAGCAGTGATCCTGCCAAGCATTGTGACACCTTTCATGGAAAAAACTGTGCATCATCAAACGTGACACATTGAAATATCTGAAGTGCTATTCTTTAAAGTGATCAACTGCATGAAATATCTGAAGTGCTACTCCTTAAAGTGATCAACTGCATCATCTTTTATACAAATCAAATTTGGATTTTATTTTTGATTATCAGAGACATGGTTAAACAAAAACACATAAATTCATCGACATGAATAATTTGCGTCGATGCGTCGTCCCAAACAGGAAGTGGTTGGACCCGCGGAGGCTGAGAAAATAGCCTCTCTCACACAAGCCCCATTCACATTAGCCCCATTCACACTGCCGTTTGTCTGGGGCGGCTGTAGCTCAGTGGGTGATCGGAAGCTCACCGGTTCGATTCCAGGCTCCCCTGGGCGGGACTGAGCTACATGCCGAAGTATCCTTGAGCAAGATACTGAACCCCAAAACTGCTCCTGATGTGCAGTTGGCACTAGCCTCTGCCATCAGTAAGGGTCCTGCAATGAGCTGGCGACTCATTCAGGGGTGTACCCTGGCTCCAGTAATCCCCCTGAAAAAAGGGGGACAATAACATCACGCAACCCCGCAAGGGAAAAAGCGTGCAAGAAAAAAAAACAAAAAACGAAACACTGCCGTTTGCATGCAGGGATCCTGCTCCAATTCTCCACCTCCTCCTCTGTGTGAAAGCTTCAGATGCAACGAGGGGGGAAATTTCGCTCTGGCCCTGAGCCGCAGGGCTTCTGTAGCCCTTTTTACACAGCGCCTCCGCATAATCCCTGCTGTTCATCAATAAGGAGGACAGGTATATCCACGTATATCTGTTGGCAACAACAGTTGCAGTTACTACGTTACTACTGTTGTTCGGTCATGTAACGTTGCTTTGTGGGACATTTCTCTTAAATTAAGTTGAGTGAGAGATCTGTGCAGTTATCAGACGGTCTGACCGGCACGCCCTCACTCTGCGCCGCCGGCTTATCCGGTCACACTGGGGTGATTAAAAAATAATGCGCCCCTGATACTGGATCAGGGCCGGAGCGAAATTTCACCCCTCGCCGCATCTGAAAGTTTCACACAGAGGACGGTGCGGAGAATTGGAGCAGGGTCCCCGCATGCAAACAGCAGTGTGAATGGGGCTAGTGACGCTGCATTAACGCCACAGCGGTGGTTCGTCAATTCTCCGCCGTTGGTCATTCACATAGAGCGATGCACCGCTGGAGTAAAGACGAACCGCTGTGTAGCCTAATTCACACAGAAAGCCGGTGCTACGGCTCCTAAAGAGGCATGACGGTACACGTCATGATGATGACATCGGTGTGTTTTCAAGGTGTTTCCCAGGTGTCCTCCTGTCAATCTAATCCCGTGGACTGTTTATAATGTGTAGTGATTGAGATCCTGACCCACCAAACATCCTGGAAAGTGTGTGTGTAAAGGGTTACGTTTTTCACTCTAAATTACATAATTACATAATCACCATCAGTAAACAGGTCGCTGCGTGACTCTGTCACTCATGGGGACGGAGGCTGTTTCCTCGGGGAAAGTTAACTGAAGCCTCGGTCGGGAGGGCTGACCGTTGCAGAGATTTATATCAACACAACCACTTGAGTGAGTTAAAGTTTTTTGCCGGTGACAGATGCTGTTTTTCGGGCAGAAATGTGACGAAGAGTCGGTAGACAGGCGGGAGGATGGACGCTGCTCCGCCTACAACTGCAGTATTTTTTTCCTCATATAAGTTACCAACAACAGTTACTACGTTACTGTTGTTTGGTCATGTAACGTTTAAAGGTCCCATATTATGAAAAACACATTTTCTCTGGTCTCTACATGTTTAAACTGGTCCTCCCTGAGCCTGCCAACTCCCAGAATGAGGAAATCAAGCGATTCCTGCATGGTCTCTGCAGCCCACCCACTGGTAAAACGGCGCTCCTACAGGCTGTTCAGATTCAGCTCCGGTCATTACGTAACCAAAGGAGTCATTTTCATAGGTCGGCGACATCAGTATATATTCTGTCCCAGCTACAGAAGAACAGAAGAGACAGTGGTTGCGTTTCATTCTTAACAACAACGTGGGTCAGTATAAAGCTGGCGTTGCCTCAACACTGACCCTCGTGAAAGGATCAGTGCCAACCATACTGGTCCCAGCAACTGCACCCGAGCCACAGGTAAGTGTCGCCATGGTTTGATAGTATTTACAGTTGCCTACAAGTCTGGTGAAGTCAGCTGGAAATTGGCTAACTAGTTAGCGCCGCTTCGGTCCGCTATGCAATGGTGTTTGAAGTGAGTTTAATGTTAATAATATTACGAGGGAGCTTGGTTGTCACAGTAAAAAATCTGGAACCATGTGCAGACTGGAGACAGAGACGATGCGAGCAGTGTCCAAGAGTTTGGAGACGAACACAGATTTCGCTAGCTTTTAGCCATTAGCTACATGGTAGTAGCTGTAACAACACATACGAACAAATTTACATTATTCAGACACACTAACCATTCTGAAATGTCCTGCTGCAGCCGCAGAGTCTGTGTTTCTTCAGGAGCCTCTCCTTTCCTCTCCTGGGTCCGATTCTGGGTCAAACTTGTACGGCTGAACGAAAGCATCTCCGCGAGCCATAGGGATACATCCACCCTAAGAGGCATCGTCTCCCGGAGGATGTGTAGCACGCAAGGCCATTGGGCAAGGCACTCCAAGTAGGCATCGACAGACGGTGCTCATTAGCATTTAAAGGTGCAGGCACAGCCTGCTCTCAGGAGACCTCAACAGAGCTCATTTGAGCCATTTTTAGACAGCTGAAATTCAGGACCACGGATGGGTTTGGGGCAATGCATATCGAATACAGTGTTGTTGGACCTTTGATAGCTGTGTGAAATTGATGAAAAACAGTGTAATATGGGACCTTTAAGTTAAGTCAAGTGCACAGCCTCTATTGAACCATTCATCTTATTTGTTGAAACCTGCATTATATCTCATATATACTGAGAAAACCAAATTATCGCAATGTTCAGACCAAATCAGGTGGCACCGTGAAATGTTGCAGGTTTTGTGCAGCGGTGTGGGAGTGTCACTCCATGGTCTGTGTGTACAATGTGCTGGGAACCCCTGCTATGTTGTTATGCTACGAGCATGATGGTCTTACTCGACAAACAACCAGGATGTTATGCAGATCAATACAGTGTGTACAACTTGGACACAAAACCAAACTGAGTGATCACGAGAGAAACACAGTGCTACACAAAGATATGTCTGTTGTGTTCCCTCTGTAGCATTCAGCCATGCTAAATAAAATGCTCCTGCAACCAACCAAAGCTTACTCAAACAGAAACCAGACTCTTCCGATACCAAAATCTTGAACCTTGCCGACAGATTCTGCATTCATATGATATAGAGATTACCCTTACGATATACAGTATGTGACCTGAACAAATTACTGTTTCTTGGACTAAAATTCCTTTGCCAGTCTAATTGGTTAATTTTAAGCTATTTATTAAGTGGGAATACCAATAACTTTCCTTTTGCAACTTCTCCAATGTGAAGAGAGGCTGCATTTTCTCAGTTTCGCATCATTGTAAACAGAATAGATTTAGGGTTTTGGATTGTTTGTTGTTCATAACAAGACATTTCAAGATGTTACCTTGGACAGTGGGAACATTTTTCCAGACACATATAACAATAATGCAACAAATTGTTAGTTGCAGCTCTGCTGTATACACGAGTTTTCTTAAAATAAGAAGATGACTTAAGTTATCAAATCTTATCAAGGTCGGCAGGGGTTAATGTGTCTCTCTCCAGCCTTCACATTAAAAGGTCATCTCCAGCTCTGTCATATTAACTCTTAATCCATCCAGGAATTAAAGTTTTTCAGTAAAGCTTATGGTTTTGGCTCCACGGTACAATCAACAAATAGCATTATTATCTCTTATCTCTGCCCCTGCGCTGCCCTGGAGAAGATGTGAGGAGAAGCATCTTGAAATAACTGATGCCATGGAGTGTTTGCTGTGAAAAGTCAGGCACACCTTGACATTTGGACACAACAACAGCGACAAAAAAAAGAAAAAAAGAAAGAAAGGTAATAAAGTGAAATTGCTGCTGTTCTCCTGGTTAATGGAAAAGGTGAAATCCACAGAGTAGTTTAGTCGTGCTGGAACGATGTTGCCGCTGAGGTCAAAGTTGTAGTAATTAGATGTGATCCCTACCAGGCAGTGCTGCTATGATTGCACTGTTTTATCAGTATCCTCTTTAATCTACGCCAAGGGTGAACATTTGGATTGAGTAGACCTGCAGTGGGTTTATAGTCGTGGGAGGGGAAGTCTCAAAACACTATCTCCCAGTCCTCTGGGCTTTATGGCAAGGGAGCAGTAAACCTGTGGAGCAATAATATTTATCATAGGTTTAATGACAACTATTCTTGTCTCGAGGCAGCTGTTATGTGCATCGCATTTTTAAAAACTTTAACAGATAAATTGTGATGTTATGCACATCTCTGAATGTAGTAGAGCTACAATAAAAATCCCATGAAGAGGCAAAATAGTCTAGAGTATACGCTGCTGTTGTTTCCTGATAAAAGGTCTAATATCCGTTTTCAGATACTGAAGCAAGATGAACTTTGGCTTAACTGAAGAAGCGTAAGGGCAGTGAGCAGACAAAAACAAGTGTTGTTGTGAGAGTTCGCCGGTGTATTGAAAGAAAACACCTATGCGCTTGATTAGTGTCACATGGCAAATAAAGCTGGTGGTGATATATACGGTATTTTTGTTATTTTAAACATCAAACATTGTTTGAGTTAGTATTTATGGCATCTGAAATAAAAAGTTAGCTATCGCAACAACATTTTGTTTTTCAACAACATTAAAGGTCTGTGGCTCAGAGAAATTAGCTGTTTGTTGACACGATTAATACAGAGGACCCCCAGACTTTCCTGGACCATCATGTTCGTAGCATAACAACATAGCAGGGGTTCCCAACACGTCACACATGGACCATGGAGTGACGCTCCCACGCTCTGAATGTACCCTAAAACACCAAGTTGGTAATTGGACTGTAAACCTGACTGCTGTCTGTACCAAACAAACGTTTTTTGTTTTTTTTTACATCAGTAAAAGAAGATTTGTAAGCCAGGTCATCTCTGCAGCACTTGATTGTAATGTCATTTACCTTTATCAAAAAAATGCTGCCTTTAACATTACATGAACACATTCACATTATAAGTGAAATGTTAAAGGAAAAGTTTGACATTTTAGGTAAAGATACATTTGTTGGTACAGCTATGAAACTGTGTGGCTGGATAGCAGAAATTTCTGTTACATGAGCTTAGCTTAGCGCAAAGACTGGAAACAGGGAAACAGCTAGTCTGTACAAAGATAAGAAAATCAGCCTACCTGCACCTTTTAAAGCTAACTAATATGACCAGTAACTTCCTGTTTGCCTGCAGATGGTCATTTTTAGCTGTTTCCCACTGTTCTCAGTCTTTGAGCTAAACTGAGCTAACCAGCTGTTGGCAGAAGCTTCACAAAAGCAATATTTATTTTCAATTTCTAAAATCATGTATTGTATAGTCCCAATAGTCTGTTCAATCACTACATCCTCTCCTGTATCAGTTAGAATGGACAGTTGTCATCTCCGTATCATCTCATGCATAACATACAGAGGATATTTCCGCTGTTTTCAATTCCGTGACAAGTCTAATAAATCTTAGGCTATCTCCTCTCTAGGTCAAGTGTTCCATCACTGTGCCAAAACAGGTGGGCCATATTCTCGGCGAGACGCGTCCTCCTCCTGTCGACTGAGCAGTCTGTCCTCTATGGGGCTGCGTCCTTGTCCGCCTGTGTCGCTCCGCACCGGGACTGATGTGATCTGACTGACAATAGCCGTCTGTCTGCCAGGTGCTATTTTATAATCCTGCTGTACAGGAGTTCCTCTTAGCTGCTTAAAGGAACTAACACCGGGGTGAAAGGAAAAATGGATTGAGCCAAAAAACAGGATGTCATTTGCCGTCACCGAGTCACTGTTCATTTTTTATTTCAGCTGTTTGGCAAACACTGAACACATAATCAAAATGTTTTTAAATGCTCTTCATGTTTATTTGACGTCTTTAGGTATGTTGGTAATACCTCTCAGTCAAATAAGATCGACCAAAACCTTTTTTTGACCCTTAAAAATAAACAAATCTGAGACATAATCTTTAAAGAAGTGCACACATTTCACACATTTTTTTTTTTTTCAAATGGCAATTTCTGTGCTCATTGTTATTATGTTGTACATTCTTTTAATGTCTTTGATAATTAGGGTGTCATTTAGTCCATAATAACAATGTTGAGTGTTTTCCTCCATTTGCAGTAAGTGCTAGCAATTAATGTCTACTGGCTTTTGTCTTTTGGCATTTGCTTTGCTTGTGGGTATGTACACATTCTTTGCATTCTATCCAGACAATAATTTGAAAAGATAAAATCAAAACAGCGGTGGCCCGTCAAAAAACAAATCCACTTTTAGTCGAACAGAAGAAGAGCATTACTTAGTTTCAGCCGTTAAAGACACTTATAAATTCTTGATGTTCTTGTTGCTGTTACAGATAGTTTGATAATCCTCAAGAAAAATACTGCTCAAGATAACATTCTGCACTTTGCCATCAAAATATAATCACACCATCAAGTCATACCTGTAACCACATGAGTAAAAGAACCGCACCCTCCCGTCACATTTTCATAAACCATAGCTACACCGGATAAAGCTGAGAGGTCTCAGGTCATCAGATACTAACACCGACTCTCAAAAACATTACAGACGATATGTTACAAGCTAACAGCAGCGGACTGTAATAGAGTGTACACTTTATGTATCATATGTACAAAATGTTCTCTTAGAGGCGATGTGATAAAACCACAAACCACCATAACAATCAAATAAATCTACGAAACTGATCTATACCTAGTACCGAACATATAGAAGAGGAAACTGTACTGTCTTCTGGCTGATATGTCTCAAGATGTTACGAGTTAAAATGTTTTTATGAATCGTATTCCGTACAGTGCGTCTATGAAACATGTAAGTTAGTCCGTTGTGACATATTGTAGATCAGCACTTCCAGATCAACACCGACTTTTCCTTTTTGTTGAACTAAAGCAGGTTTTTATTGGCGGGACCAATCAAAGCACGGTTACACAGAGAATGATCTTTATCCTCAAAATGTTGTTCAGCACATTGAACGTTGAACGAGCGCCCATTGCACACATTCCAGAGAAGGGAATTTATTCACATCGGTTATCAGATCACAGGGCTTAACTCCAAAAGACATGAGCGTTCCCGAGCATGAATCTGATTCTTGAAGTCACCCAAATTGCCCCCCCCACGGGGCATGGGAAGGCAAACGAGCTGATATCTGAGCAACAGCGTCAGCAGGCCTGTTTTTCAACACAGTCAGATATAATCCACTGTTGTCTGATTTTCGGGGCTCTTACCGAGCCGTTTCAAGAAAAAAATGCAGGTGTCACACTTTGGTAAAAGTCTAAATTAAAATGAGTTCAATCGCTTCTTGAGATAAGAGCGTCAATCCATTGTACAAGTATGTACATCCTACAAAAGCTGGAAATCACGGAGCGGTGATACTAGTGGTGTCAAAGCAAAGGCCAGTGTGAGGAGCAGACTGGAGGCGTGTAGGCCGCTGAGTTCAGCTGCTGAGCTTCTAGCGATGGCATTTGAGTCAGCGGACTCATCCAGTTGGTGGTTCTGAGGGAAAAGATCAGAGAGTTAGTGTTACAGTGACTGGAGGGTTGACAACAAAGATAATTTGCAATGGAGAATTTTGGGCTTCAGTGTCGAAAGTCAGGTCAGAACTATTCTCTAAACTCTACTTCCCTCGCAGCCATGTTCCATTATGCAAAAACTATGGCTACAAATAACAATCATTTTCATTTTTGTTAGAGGATTTTCTAAATTAATCGAAAACAGTGGAAAATGTCCATTCAAGTTTCTTAAAGTCCAAGGTGATATCTTTAAATGTCTTTTTCTGTCAGTGAAAAACACCCAAATGTATTTGGTTGAATGTGATTTTAAACAGAGAAAAGCAGTAAAACTTGTAAAAAATGACTGATTTGTTGTACAAAGCTGAATCTGTGCTGTGTTTGTCAACTGTTAACGATCCGTACAGCAATACTTAATATTGCATCTTTATAGTTCATCAAATCCACCATTGTTCAGACTCGTAGTAGGAACCTTGAATGAAAAGCACAGATTAAAACAGTTCTTACCACACACATGGCTGTATCCACTGTCTGATTTGACACCAGCTTTTGGGCCTGGAAGGTGGAAAAATAAGAAAGAGGGCAGAGAATCATTAACACTCACTCCTCTTTCATCGTGTCTAGCTGTCTTTCGAGGCCACATGATGGCTGATGGTCCTCCAAAACTGTCATGAAATAAAAAACAGACTGTTTCTTTAACATTTTCATTCAATTAACCAACCAACCCTTAATGTAGTCTAATGAATAAATTGTCTCAGCCTGGAAGTTGAATTGTTCAAAGGAGGGACACGGTGTTACAGTAAGACAAGGTCGAGCCCACCGCCACAGTTGTACAGCACAACACACAACACAGTGAGATTTATGATAATACTTTAAGTACCCACCAATTCCCATAGTTTAGACCTACACGGACTTCTTTGTATAATCATCCTCCTCAAGCAAGATTGTGTACAAAATGTGTGTGCGTGCCTGTTTGTTCGAGCGAGCTCAAGGTTATGACAGTTTAATACGTTAAAACTTTTTCTCAGACTAGTCCAGCCCTTTCCAGCCACGCAGAAAAAATACCCACACACATTTGCACACACACACACACACACACACACACACACACACGACACACACGCAGATACACACACGCAGATACAGAGATGGAGCACAGAAAATGATAAAGTGACTCTACAGTGGTTTGGGAACATAATAAACACTCCATGCGTTGTTTCTTAAGTACAAATGATTCTATGAACCCAGGATTGCAGAGAAGAATGATTAATTGCTCTATAGGAGGTCTTTCCTCCTGGAGGATGTTTTCGCAGGTGATAAATCATATTATCGCTATTAAAAGCCAATATGATAGATCGTCTCGCTTTAAAGTATGTGATATCATCTCATTTAAAAATACAGTTTAGCCCCATAGTATTTATCTGAGGAGGATATCAGAAGTCTCAGGTGTGTAGGCGAGGCCAAAAAAAGTTCCAGACGAGCTACAGAACCTTTAAGTACATTTCAGCAAAACATACAGTTCACGATGTTGAATGTCAGAAATGAGCACGTTGAAATTGCATCTGATATTTCAAAACTAATATTGGTTTGCATGTCATGATACAGTATGTGTCTGCTAAGAATTCTTAAAAATTCAAATCCAGAATGAGGTCTTTGAGTTTATGTTCTCTAACTATGTAAGAGGAAAGAGAAAAACGAGGACTTACAGCGTGAATCACATAACAACACCACCACAAGGATATTTTAGTTGTGAGCTGTTCTGTTTTTAGTCTTCCGCAGCTGTTTGCTCAGGAATTGTAAATGTTAAAAGGAATTTTAATTTCTCTGAGGACTCTTTATCTGTGTGGTCTGAAAGTTTGAGATTAAATGTTTATTCTCAAACTGGGAATCAGCATTTGAAAATACGATGCTTTTAGTCTTAAAGTTGGACAATTGCATGAAAAGTAGGTTTGTGTCCCGTCCGCAATTGATCCGATGCTGGTATTGGTACCTGTACTTCAGTACGTGCTTTACTCTTACTCTAATAAAGAAAACATAATTTACGTATGTTAACTAGAGTTACTACCTTGCAGTTGTTTGCCTTCTCACATAAGTCAAGCTGCTGTTCTTGAGCTATAATGTTCAATAATGGCAAGAACCTCTTTTTTTCTGAATATTATAATGTCACAGTGAAGCTGACCTTTGTACTTCTGGATATAAAAATGTCGTCACTTCATCAATTTATTCATTTGATTTATTTGTCTATCAGGCATGTTTAAAATGTTGTCAAAATAATTGTATGAATGGCTGAGTTGTGGCCAACAATGTGTTTTGTAAGGTCACACTGACCTTCTACCACCAAATTCTAATCAGTTCATCTCCAAGTCCATGTGGACTTTTGTGCCAAATTTAAAGAAATTCCCTCGAGGCGTTCTTGAGATATCGGGTTCACAAGAATGGGATGGATGGATGGACGGACAGACCCGAAAACATAATACCTATCTTATCTTTCAAATATATTTTGTGTTTAACCAGGTGTTTCCTCAGGTAACACATGTTGCCCTGGCCGTTTCGTATAATGCCGTAGCAAGTGTGTAGCCACATTGCGATATTTTACTTGGATGGAATTCGATAGACATCGGGAAACTCTACTTTCTGACAAATGTGCAAACTTCATCTGCCGAGGAATCATGTGACAGCACTGAATGAACTTGTGGTGCGAATGATTTGTCAGCCTGCAAGATCGAAACATTTCTATCGGTCGACTAGTTTACGTTTAACAGCAGGTGCAGGAGGTGAAGAGATGTTGGAGTTTGTTACAAAGCTAACAGGGATTTTAGTAAAACGTAAACCTCAATCTGGCAACAAAAAAATGGTGGTAAACCTCACAATGTGTCCCTGCAAACACACACACACACACACACACACACACACACACACACACACACACACACACACACACACACACACACACACACACACACACACACACACACACACTACCCCTGTGGGCCATCTCTGATGTTACTGTGGCAACCAATTAGCTTTGACATGACAGCTTTAGAAAGTCTGACTCCACACTGATGTCTCATCTTTCTGCCCAGGAGGAGGGATTGTGTGCATGCCATCATAAAACCCTCCCTGATCCATCAAGGTGACAGAGCTAGACGCGTGACACCCAGACAGAAGCTCTGAATAGATCTCTAACTCCATGTTTATGTCTCTCACAAGTTTTGAATTGGTTCTGATGCCTTCAACATTTGGAGAAAAAAAAAAGGACAGCAAGCCTGGAAGTTCATCAAAACATGTAAATGTGGAAGGATTTCATGTTTGTCCTTTTATTTTGCCTTTGAAGCAGCCGGGCAGAGGTGTTTATTAAGGCGCAGGCACACACTGCCAAACAAACTTCTGCACTGAGATAAGTAGTTATAATGAAAATTGAAACTAATCACCTCGCAAAGCAGTGGTGCCAATTTACTTTAGCTAGGAATTCCAATAGAGAACCAATAAAGTTCCTCCGTTAATGAGATCAGCGGCGGTATAAGCCGGCTGACAGTCATCCGTTTGAGTCGGAATTAAATTAGTTAGCTCCGTTATTTAGAGATTTATAACACTGAAAAGTTTATTTTGTCTCTAAGCTCTGCGGTTAAATGAAATGTACTGCCGAGTGGACGAGATTTGTGGCGCCAGAGTGTTGCTTGTTTCTCCAGATTCGTTTGTATTTTGAGCCATAATGGAGTAAAATTAAAAATACATTAAATAATTCAGATAAATACAGCTCATGATGAATTAGTCTTCGTCAACCCTGCTCTCAGATCTCACATTTAGTTGCTGACTTTTTAATATTACCCCCCAAAAAATACTCTAATTGAATCTCTACTTCTCTCTCTGCTGTCTTTATGACTTGCAAGTTTTTTTATTTCGAAATAAATATGTTGTTTGTCATGAAAAAGATACATTTACAGCCTCTATCCAAACACAGAAACTCTCTCCTCCCGAAACTTTACCTGTAAGGTCCCACAGACACTATACAACGAGTCGCCGTCAAGATTGAGTTTGGTGATGTCCGTCAGCGCGTCCAGCGCATTACTGGTTCGGGCTTTACCCCTCCGGGTGATGCTGGGGTCGAGCACAGTAGGCAGAATCGGGGGTTGGGGTTGCCAGACTCCAACATCAGTACCATTGCCAAATGCCTGGATGGCATTTCCTGCAAGAATAAAGTGTATGAATTACTGCCATTGTTGATCCTTTATATGTGAATACTGTGTTTATTTTACTAAACAGTACAGATATGAAAAATATGCATCCAATGTTATGGTTTTGCTTCAGTTGTAGGATGTTATAATGACAAGTAATAAGCATTATCCACCAGAGTGCCCTCTGGGCCCAGTTTTTAAAATAAAATACAGTCTGCACATATAACAAGTTAACAGACGTCTCCTGTCACGGCCCAAAACATTTTGTTCAATCCAACTAAAAGCTGCTTATAATTAATACTTTGGATAATTGGGTAAGAGAAGAAATGACTTGACCTTTCTCAAGAGCCCTTTTAAAAGCAGTGTCTGCCTGTAATAGCTATGATTCTCAAAGCGGTACAAAAATGAACTTTTGGAACTGCCTGAAATAAGAAAGTTTTAAATATAATTTACGTAATGTAATTTTCTCATCATTTATTTGACATTTAATCTAAGATACCTTTTAATAAGCAGAGTAGAGAGTGTGGGCAAAAACATTTTTCTCTACACTTAATCATAGGAAAAGAACGATTGTCCATGAGTTGTAGTCAAAGTAATTTAGGACAGGGCAATTCAATAAAAATAGATTAAAACTACTTTGTTTTGGAGTTTGAATGTGGAAATGCAACTGAATGCCACTGAAAGAAACAAAAGAACTGCTCAAGAGATCGTTGCTTACACCACATTCACAGTAAGAAATTGTATCTGAAGGCTATCACATGATAGACCATCACATACTAGTCCATTATCTAGCCAGTAAAGACAACAGCAGAACAGTGCAAGGTTGGAAGTGTGTAAACTCACGTAAGCATCGGTTCTTGGTGAAATACTCTGAAAACTTCTCACAGTCTGGCTTGCTGTTCCCGCTGCTGCTGCAGTCGCACCACGGTGACAGGCTAATGCCGAGCGATCGCACATAATTGGGTGTCATCACCGTACCTGCGGCACAAAAGAGCAGAAAAAAAGACATTTGTATGTTCAGGTTTACGGGTCAACATTATACCAACTACAGTATATTCTACAGAACTTGCATTGAATTATAGCCTCCTGCATCATGAGTATGAGCCTCGCTGACTTCTGAGAGCTTTTTGGCCAGTGGTGTTAACTTTTCAACAACTTGCACTTTATTCAAAGAATTGCTTGTGCCAACAAAGGTGATAAACTGCAGCCCTTAGACCTGCATTTCATGTGTTGTTCAGTGTGTTTTCAGAGCTGCTGTTGTTTATAACCCATTGGGCATCAGTGGTGACCCTGCTGGGGCTCAATGAACTGCATGGACGACCATTTTGGCTGTTTTGTCATCTTGATGTAACCAAATAAAACCCCTCCCTTTCAGAGGAAAGCCGTGGGGTTGAGTAGGCTCATACTTATTAGCTTCGGAAGTACATGCAAATTTCTGTGTGCATAGACAGAGATGAGTGGTTAAGCCGAGGGGGCCCCATTAGAGGGGTGTAACCTGTGTGAATGGTGTAGATTAAAATGTCTGCCTGTTGAGTTTGCAATTGGTCACTGTTGCCCTGCACTCAAATCTCATTACTTTAACTCGGTGGGAGATAATTTTTCCTGTCTACATAATGAGCCTGCTGATGGAAGAAAGAGTGAAAAAATTAAACAAGTACTATTTCTGCACAGTGGTCTGATGTGTGAACCATCACACCAAACTCTTTTCACCACAGCACTGGAACCATCCGGAAGTGAATGTAAACCATCCAAAAGCATTCAGACTACATTTTCCCAAAAACTATACTCAGCTGAAGTACTTCCATCTATGTATTTACTGTAAACTCTTTGTGTTGTCACATTAAGCTGCAATTCACTGTTTAACACTTCCTATTCCTCCAGTTCTGCTGTGTGTTTAGCTCCGTTGGCTGTTAGCACTGTCAGCCAAACGCACCACAGGACTCCAGGCCCTCTAGCTGCTAACAGCTAACTAGCTCTCCTGCAGCGAATCTTATGTGTATTGTATTTTTCATAGGTCTCTTTCGTAGCTAGCCAGTGACAATGACTATGGCGACAACGTGAGAAGTCGCACTCTGTTGTAGTCAGCGCTCGGTTCATTTTGTCATTTGCTAGTTGATAGTTATAAATACATCCAAAAATCACTTTTATCGGCATGATGGGCAATACCTCTGTTTATCTGAAACACATTTTTTATTGTCCAGGCCCTGGCATGAACTGCGGTTTATTGTAAAACCCACAGATTAAATGTATCCCCTGTGATCTGAGCTTTAGGATGTCTATTTGGTCTGTTGCCTGAATCTCTGTGTGAAGAATACATTGAGATCAAGGCTACAGTCAGAAGTGCCAGAATAAAAGGTGCAGAATAAAAGTATTTAGTTCCCTTAAAAACATTGTGATTGTGAATTAATCATTTTAAAATGTCCAAAATGATTTATCTCTGTGTCAGTATTCTGACAGTTGGTTCCAAAGACATAATAAATGGCTGAGTTCTGCAGTATGCGCATAGCCCTAACTTTGGCTAGCTAGCATAAACAACATTAAAGAAAGCTAGCGTTAGAAATGGTAATATTAGCTAGCTAGTGTCAGCAATAATGTTTGCTAGCTAGCATTAGCAATGTTAACTTCTGCCAGTGCAACAAACTAGCAGCCACTTGAGGGGACAGATGATTAGAACAAGGCTGGTATTGTTACATAAAATCAATGGTAGGGGGAGATGGAATACCACATTTAATGGCTGAATGTTATCAATAACACCTTTAAGTTTGTAGTTTTCATATTATATTTTAGACACAACTTAACATTAACTGATGTGTTATTGTCTCTTTTAACAACTGTAGCTTTATGGACAAGTCATTTATCAAACCCCAATTGTGTGACCACCAGCTGTAAGGAGTTGGCTCATATTCTTTGCAGCTGTTTTAGAGAAAGAATCAACTCTCCACACTTTTAATGAGTTTCTGTTTCCTTTTGGTTTAGGAAAAAGCAAATCTGATTAAAGCTTTATCACTTCTCATCAAGCTGAGAAACGCTTCACACCGCTAAATGAAAAATCAAGATTAGAAAAACAATACAAACAAGTTTGATGGCTAAAAGATTGATGATCAAATAATGTTTACCACTTGATAAAATGCCAAGAGTTTGAGACTTTTGAGACGATTCTAGTCTTGTCACATAATCAATCTGGCAAATTCGGATGCCAATTTTAAAATGCCTCAGAATAACTTACCAATAAGACCCGAGTAAGACAGCAGACAGTCTGCATAGTTCTCCCTCAGACAGCCGGAGATGGAGCGAGCTTCAGGCTGACAGTTGCTGATAAAGTCTGCCAGCCTTGACCTTAAGAGAATAGCGATACAGATTATAGATGCTAAATTTCCTCAATCTGTTATCAGATACCAAGTTCATACTGGGCTAAGTGCTTTGTCACATTTATAACCAGTGGTTCAATAACTGGGGACAGATGTGAAAAATCTTGGCAGGCAGAACAAACACTAGTAGAAAGAACATCAGTCTGTTCGTGTGAAGAAATAGGAAACAAGTCTGTAATTCCTTCTGTGCTCTCTCACCTGCAGATGTAGTTGGTCTTGCATGTGTTCTGCAGGGACAGACAGTTAGGCGTGTCTTTGTCCTCGTAGGAGCAGACGGGCACGATCGTTTGTCGTCTGCGTTCAGCACATGCTGTCTGATCCCCCGTTGGACAGGAGCAAAACAGCATCCCATAGCTGTATTTAGTTGGAACCTAAATGACAGAAAAAAACACTGGTTTACACCTTAAACAAACACCTTAGACCTGCGTTACAGCTTCTAACTGTACCAGAGTAGCCGAGTTACCTACCTGAATAGAAGCCTTTTGCGGGGTTAAATGTTAAAATAAGGAGACTGGATTCAAAGTCAGCAAACTTGCACTTGAAGGAACATTTCTCCCCCTCGACACTTGACACCAGGTTTAGACACTGATTGAAGCAGCGACTGCAAAATCAAATGCACAGAAAAAGCCTGCAAATGGCTCCCGATTTTAAACATGCTTAATTACCTTGTCAAAGAACTGACGCAGGGCCTTGTGGCACTTGCGCTTGTTGCAGACCTCAGAGGCAGACACCCTGCTGGTACAGGGATTGATGTATGCCGAGCGGTACTTCTTACACGTGTCATTCAGGTTACAGGCCTTGGCAGCGTTCAGGCAGTTGTTCTCCTTTGTGGACGCAGGCTCAGCTAAGAGAGAGGAGAGACATGATTTCATTATCCCTCATGCAAGAATTATTGGCTTCTTGCACAGGCTGTAATGTTTGCTCATCATAGTGGTGTCAGAGATGCAACAATTAGTCGAAAGGAATCCTGAGCCATTTTGATCGTCGATTAATTCAGATAGTGTTGTGGGCGGAACAGAGTGACGACTACAGACAGAGAAAGGATGCTGCATCAGAGCCGTACATTGTACATACATGTACAAGTACATTTCTATCAGCAATTAAACACAAAAAAAATACCAATACAGATAATCAGACAAATGCTGAATATCGGCCCCGATAGTCAACCAGACTGATAATTGATCCATCCTGGCATGTCATCTAGGATCAACATTTCTCACCATTTGCTGACAACTTATAGAGCGATCAACTCATTGATTAACTGAGAAAATAATGAACAAATGAATCGATAAAAATTGGAAAATAATCGTTAGTTGCAGCCCCAGCATCAGTCCTTCAAAACACCGGATGTCGTCTTAGTTAGGAATTCGTTTTTCAATTTTTTGCATCTATTTTAAAAACAGTTTAATTACACCCCTCCTCAAAAACTGCTCTTCTCCACTGCTGTCCTCAGTCGTAAGAAAGTATCTCTTAGATGCTTTTGAAAATGCTGCCAAATGTAGTCAAGCTTAAGTGATTGAGATAAAATTAAAAGATCACAGTCACATTTGGCACGAATTATCAAAATAATGTGTCACAACTGGAACAAAGCTTTTCACAATGTCAAAAACTGTCCACTAGATGCCTTTTTATGTATTTGAAACCAATTTTACACTAAAAATGTGTCATTTACTGTATGCTGTTTGAAACTGAAAAAAGAACAACTGTATGAGAGCTTTGAGCCTCGTAATCGTGCTTGTATTTGCAAACACAACAGTGTAATTGTGTGGATAACGACTTTTTTGCA
This sequence comes from Spondyliosoma cantharus, assembly GCA_900302685.1. Classification (NCBI taxonomy): domain Eukaryota; kingdom Metazoa; phylum Chordata; class Actinopteri; order Spariformes; family Sparidae; genus Spondyliosoma; species Spondyliosoma cantharus. The sequence goes on along the minus strand of OMLP01044811.1, from coordinate 68,952 downwards.
GCGGATTCATCATGAATTATTGTACCAATTTTTTGCTCTAGTTAATCCATTTGTTTCGATTGCTTTGTTGCATGTTTGAACTCCGAATGTTCCTGCTAAATGGTGTATTTCAAGTTAGTACCAGACCTCATTAGGTCCGGCATTTGGGATCAAACCCCATTATTTGCAACATAATGCCACCGATAGACCATACTGACCTCTCGTGTCTCCGAGCACACAACTCATATTGGTATTCTGCTCCTTTGTGTGACTGTCACACATTTAACATGTAGCTCCAGGGTGATTTGTTGTCCTCAAACTTACATAAAATAGAAAATATAGACCTTGAAAATGCAACACCTGCTCAGACACAGTACATTTCCCTGCTCCGAGTTACATAAACCAAGTCACCCATCTTTCCTTCCATCGCAGCTAAAGCACTGTATAGCCGACACAATGACCCCTCGCATCTCGTTTTTTTCTCATTTGTTGTAGTAAAAGTCCTCTCTGCTTGAGTGACTTTTTGCACAGTAACACAAACTGTATCCTCAGCCTCAGCATGGATGACTGAATTCTGTAATTTTGCCTTTTGAGGTGGAATTGAAGCCCACTGCACTCTTTCATGCACCACAGAGTGAGCCGTGATTAAATCTGAATACATTCTTGAACCTCGGGTTAATCACATATTACAAAACCCATTACTTACATCTGACAAGTGCCTAGAGATGTGGGCTGTGATCCTTTAGTTGCTGTTTGTATCTGTTGGGCCATAGGTGTGACAGTTCTACCTCAATTACTGTTACCCAGTTGAAAATGCTTTCCCTTATTTATTTATTCTTTTTCACTTTTCAAAAAGTTTTTACTTTGAGGACTCGGATTGAAACAAGGTTGCATACTTGTGTGTGAGCATGTAGCAGACGTCACAAGCTAAGTGTGAATAAGAAGGTTGAAGCTGTAGGTCACAGCGTGACTCCATATAGACGCAACACCCCCTGGCTGGAAAAAACCTTTTCATCGGGAACATTTTTGTATTTAGTAAGCTTATTTTGGAGTCATATTTTCTCTATTTCCGAAGCAATTTAAATACAGACCTTGCTCAGTGTCTGTAAGGCCACATTCAATTTCAGTGGAGAGTCGTGACATTGACTTTGTTTACATGAAATCTAATATTCCACCATCATTCCCAATATGATAATATTCAGAATTTGATACAGGTCATGTAAACAACATCCTTTTTAGATATTCCCGACTAACGGCATATTATTAATGTAGTGTTTTCTGGTGAAAATGTGGGATGTGACTTGTTCTTTTAGGAGCATTATTTGGACTGCACATTCAAAGCATGCATATCAAATGTTCAGCTCTGTGTATTGCCTGGAATACACTTAACATGGCATGCGAAAGACTTGGATATCAGCCGTTTTTCGAAAGGGCCACAGATATTGATATGCCAACCTTTCCAGAAAGGAGATTGAACAATTGAAGACAGAGGCTGTGTTTGCGCAAACTGAGTAGCCTACAACAACTGTGGGCATTAAGATACTGCGACTGGTAGCTACTCAAGATTATGCTACATTTGAGTTTTTTAAAACATTATTTTTAGGCTTTATTGATATCAACATTGGAGAAGAAAGCAGGTGTTTCAGATTAAGAGCAGCAGGGCATTGAGACCATCATGGCCCACGGGTGTCTTTCAACCATTCATCCTGACTGGATAACAGCCATACTAGTCTAGCGTGGTTTAAGGCCGTTTCTGGATAATGTCCAGTTGCAGAAAAGGGAAACGGACAAAATGGGACTCAGATTGGCAAAACATGACTTCAGAGACTGTCGTGCCCACAGACACCTGTCTCCATTACAACATCTTTCAAAAGGTATATTACATGTATATGTACACTATATTGCACAAAGTATTCACTCACCCATCCAAATAATTGAAATCAGGTGTTCCAATCACTTCCATGGCCACAGGTGTATAAAAGCAAGCACCGAGGCATGCAGACTGTTTCTACAAACATTTGTGAAAGAATGGGTCGCTCTCAGGAGCTCAGTGAATTCCAGCGTGGTACTGTGATAGGATGCCACCTGTGCAAAAAGTCCAGTTGTGAAATTTCCTCGCTTCTAAATATTCCACAGTCAACTGTCAGTGGTATTATAACAAAGAGGAAGCTATTGGGAATGACAGCAACTCAGCCACCAATGGTAGGCCACGTAAAATGGGCGGGATCAGCGGATGCGGAACACCTTTGGGATGAATTAGAGCGGAGACTGAGAGCCAGGCCTTCCCGTCCAACATCAGTGTGTGACCTCACAAATGTGCTTCTGGAAGAATGGTCAAAAATTCCCATAAACACACTCCTAAACCTTGTGGAAAGCCTTCCCAGAAGAGTTGAAGCTGTTATAGCTGCAAAGAGGGGACCGACATCATATTAAACCCTATGGATTAAGAATGAGATGTCACTTAAGTTCATATGAGTCAAGGCAAGTGAGCGAATACTTTTGGCAATATAGTGTATATTGTATACAGTATGAATTACTTTATATTTGTTTTGTAATTTGTGTAGGATGAAGGTATTTACAAATGTTGATTTCGTTATGCAACCCAACCCTGGGTTGTATAATGATGCATACATTACCTTGTACCCTTTATGTGAAGAAGGATATTAGTAGAATATTCCTTCAGCAATGTTAAAGACTTATTTGGTGCAGTGACTTTCTCAGGATATAATGGGAGTATATTTGCACGTAAATGCAGTCATTATTCATACAGTATAGTTCAACAATGACTTTATTTAAATATCCCTCAAGAGCACAATTAGCAATGTTGGTGATTATTATTCATTGTCTGTGTACTGCATGCACTTCAGTTTTCTGTGTTGCACTATGGTTGTTATTTTAATTAGAAAACAATCCTCACTTGACTCTGTAATCCTCTTACCGTCTTAATATCTCGATTGTTATGTTTCTTTATTGAAAGCAGAGAAAGGCCATCAGTGACAGGCTTTCTTACAATACTGTTTCAAGACATTATTCTACTTTCTCCTATCATTAGTCCATTGACCTTGCAGTGTGTAACAAGGACTGAAATCCTATGCGATACTCACCTATAAAATAACATATCTTGTTAAAAGACCTCTGCTCTGACTAAGCCTTTCTTAATTTGCGAAACCCCTGAGCAAGGCCACCATGTTGCAACTGACGTAGACCAAATAACAAACCAGGTAAGTAAACACTGGAATCTGACCCTTGACCTCTATTGGAACACTACAAAAGAGGTTTTGAAAGACTGCCTGCCAGGTAGGGTCATATATGCATCTCAAAGAAGAGGTTAATTATGGTGTCCTCAGGGGGGCTGCGCTCACTAATACAGTGAAGGTGAGAATATGAGAGCCAAACTTCTCTTTTGTACAGCTGCCAAGACGTCCAGTGTTTGTAATGCCTTCAATGCCAGTGAAGGTTTAAAAGCATACACACTTTTTCAGATCAATGGGTTTGAGCAAATTCAACTTGTGTAATCTTATTGATACATGACATGCATCTTTGTTAGAGAACTGACCCATTACCTCTAGATTATAGGCAAAGTCTAGACTCTAGACCAAGAAAAGTTTATCTTCAAAGGTTTGCATCTGCCCTTTACAGCAATGCATATGCTTGAAGCAGCTGACAAGAAAAACAGCTTATCAGAAAAGACTAGGTCAGTTTATGTTCATTATCAATACCTTAATTCAATCTTTGGTCGAGGTTTTTGGTCATTGTAGCCATCAGACTAAAAAGACAGATGTCTGGTGAAGCTTAAAGAAATGTGGGAAAATGACTACATGGTTTATAGCTTCCAAGTTTTTTGTCAGGAGCATCCAGAGAGGCATGTGCACTTAATGCATCAGAGTTTGTGCAATCCCCTCATTTTCTTTTTATTAGTGTCTATGGATTCAGGCTTAGCTGGATTATCATCTCTTTGCGCAGGACACATGGACTAAAAGGCACCAACAGAACATCCTGGACTGATGCCGCCATTTAACATAAAAGCTTTGAGGTCAGAAACTGTAGAGCTGGTTGGAAAACTCCTTTCTGTCAAGGGTTTAATTCCTGTGTAGCAATGATGTTCTGCCAAACAACTTCTTTTCCCTCTTAATGCAAATTGAGACTATAGATAGAAACATGTGGTCCTGGAATTGCCCTTTTATTTGTTGCTGACATGAAAATCCTCCCATATTGGAGAACAGATTATAGTAATAAAGAGTATTAGTGTGACCTTTAAATTAAAGCTCAAGAGACAGCTTTTTGCATGGTAATCTAGAGGCAACATGTCTGTAAAAAGTGTGGATAACAATGAAGCACACTGCACAAGCGTAGTTAGCTGTTGGCTCGGTCAGTGAAGATGACAAGCCACAAAACAAGGCTGTAGTTTAGTGAGTATCTGGGTTTCTAATTTTATAATCTGAAATC
>OMLP01044811.1:31052-58815 GCA_900302685.1 Spondyliosoma cantharus | reverse complement strand
CAATGTTCTCAATGCTCGTATTCATGTGTAGAGACCCTGTTGATACTACGAGCAAAGTTTCATGTTGTGTCGAGCCTTCTTAGTGTTTTAAAAATAGCGATTTTGATGCTATCGTAAAGTTGCCCCTAGCTCTCCCATTGAAAATGAGTTTGACCCAAAAACGAAAATACGGTAAATCTTAAAAATGCCTCTTTCATCGCAGTTATGCTTTTACACAAAGGTTTGACTCGGGTACACTCACAAAAAAAGCCAAGGATGCATTTTGGCGAGAATTTCACTTTAAGGCTCAAACGCTGATTTTCATCTACATATTCCTTACTTTGACTTATCACTGGATGCAAGTCCGCAGAGCTGATTCAAACTTTTCACTTTCAAAAGGGAATCGAGAACAGACCGAATGGCAGAATTAAATGGCCGAGTTTATTCCTTTTGCAAATTCTTATGTGCCACTGTTTGTGTTGATTGTAATTGTACATCACTGCTGTCAGGCTTGTTGGAATGCAGGATTGCTTCATCTTGTCTCCAAAGAGTATTTTTGGAGTATGTAAAATGAGTTTGGAATGTGAATGCACAAGATATGTCGCGCAGGATTCCTCGCTTTTCTTAACTCTCGCTATTGGATTTCAAAGAAGTACAACCCAAAAAGCTGCAGGTACATCTGAAATCACTTGGATTTGTCTCTAGCTCGGTGTAATTGAGCAGAGCATATGGCCTCAAGCAGCCAAATAAATTAACTTTAAAGACATAAACAAGATGTGTTGTAGAAAAGCTGTTTTTTTTTTTGTTTTTTTTTACTTAGGGGCACTTCTGTAGTTCCATCGTTCCTTCAGTCTGCTCAACAATAATGTGTTACATCTCTGAGAGGCCCTCGTTCATTGATTTATAAATGACACAGCACTTAATTTTGGCTGCTCCTGGAGACTATACTTGAGTAGCTATTGGCATGAATGCCTCGCCTTTCAGTTTGAATTAACAACCTTATAAATACATCATAAGTAACGCTCTCTGGAGAAGCCACGGATGAAGAAAAGTGACTTAATGAAGGAAGTGCTCAAAACTAGTGGTCTAACATGAGAAATGGCAAACTATAAAATGTCATTTGCTTTCAGCCGTGCTTGCAGCGTGGCTCTATTAACGAAGTGTTTCACTTACATTTATTTGTCAACATTGATCGCCAAATATAGATTTTTTTTGTCTTACCTTTACATCCTCACGAATAGTGCATTCACGAATAGTTATTATCATGAACACAGATACACAAATGTATCCAAAAATGTTTCCAAAGCCATCAAATTAAAGGAGCCCTATTATGCCTTTTAATTTTTTCTTTCCTTTACGCTTTATATTGGTCCCTGGGCATGTAAAAGATTGTGAAACGCCTCGTCAGTAGTCCCACCTTTAATTCTGTGAGGTCACCATACATTTGCATAATTTATGCCTAGCTTTGCACGTAAGAATTGACTCAACACAGCTGCTCTATTGTTGCTAGCGTTAATGTTAGTTTTTTAAGTCTAATATTGGATAGCTACTCCCTCATTGGACTGAGGAATTCATCATTTGAAAAATATTTTCAAAGACTCAAAAGACTTGCTGAAGCAGCAAGAGAAAGTTAGGAAGGTATAGTTGTAGTTAACAAAGAGGGAGATGAAGGAAGGATGAGGAGGTGAAGGACAGCAGTCAGCATACTGCTGTGGGAGATATAGCGAGGGCACAAGCAACTGATGAGACCGACAGCAAACACAGAGAGATGGAGAAGCAGGGTAGGTCGGAGAAGCAGACATCTCAGGAAGAGGGCCCTCATTTCTCTTCTTCGGTGCCTTGAGAAGGACAAGACATCAGCATGCAGCACTGAATTCGATCCAGAGTGGCAGAATATGTCTCACTTAAAGACTTTACCACTCACAGAATGGTAGAGTTACTATTTTAAAAATGTGTGACATCATGAATAAATAACCATCGATAAATGATGATCATCAACTTGTACATAAGCATATACACAGCATGCACATAATAATATAAGTAAATTCAAATAATCTTCTAATGATCTGTTGTGTTGGATCATGAGACAATCTTTGGTGGGTTCACTGGCTTATAAAAATGAAGTAGCCCACCACACAAACTACTCAAACCTTGTGAGTCTGGTTGAGGTGTAATTACTTTTGGTAAATAAAAGTCACCCTTTACTTAAGGAGAAATTCAGCCTTAAAGTCAATTAATAGAAATGTTTAATAAATTACAGACATGCCTCTTCTGCCAATTTCAAGACTGACCAAAGGATTAATCATAGAAAGCATCATTGACAACATGCTTGAGATCTTGGCAGAAGTCGTCAAGGAGCCGATTGGCTTTGAGAGCAAATCATCGCAGGCAATTAGCCTGGAAGTCTATGAGAGCACAGATGTGTCTTTATCATGACAACTTGATTCACCTGTCAGCTATGGGAAGGTTGATATTTGTTGATGTCATAATCACATAAATCAGGGTTCCTGATAATGAATTGTGAACGCTAAATACCTCCCTATGCCTTCTCTCGGATACTGGGATTAAGAAGGACAGGTCTTCAATCAGTTCCTGGACCTGGTTCCTGTTGCTGATGGCAAAGTAGACATTGTTATGACGACCTTCAAGAATGTGATCTGGAGAAGGGCCTCCAAACAGAGAAGCTCTACAGACTTGGTCAGTTGTCAGTGATTGAGGGTTATAAGGTAATAGTAATTTTGACACCATTGTAGTTTTTTTCCAAGAAGTGAATTCCTGTCTCGCCTCCTTCGGGACCTCGCTGATCCCAAAGGACTTGGAGCTTTCAACACCCAGTATGAGGAAGAGATGAGTAGGAGAGGGCAAGATGTCCAAGAAGTGCTGAGGGAGAAGCAGTGAACCACTGAAAGGCCAATGCCTAAGTGTAAAACTGAAATATTTTCCCCTTCCTCTTCAAAAAATAAAAATAAAATCATGGTTTGTATTACTATTCGTACTCCTGCACAAGACTTGTTGGTCTGGCCCCGAATGACTGAAGTAAAGGTGGTCAAACGCTCTTCCTACAAAGGTCTGTTCATTGTAGGTCATCCACCCTTACAGAGCAGGCTTGGAAACACAAGTGGACAAGAGGTTCCATGATCTGGATATCATTGGGGCCTTCAGTGTCACAATCAGCTCCTCTACTAAGTGATACAAGAATGAGGTCCTGTGGGAGTGGTCCTTGTTCAAGAATCTTGTCCTTACCAGGGTAAATTAAGCTGATTGCGACTACAATCAACAAACAAAAGCCAGGAGGAGGTCATGACTCTGCTGAAAAACAAGTTTGATGAATGGATGAACCCCCACCCCGGCCTGATCCTCCTTGCATTGCAGACAATGCGCTAGTTATCGTCATTTCAACTGTGAAGCGTGAACGTGATATCTCGACGATGGAATGGTAAAAGCATCCCTCGGAAAAAGACAACAAATATTTTATGCATTTTCATTACAGTTGCAATTTTTATCTCCCTTTATTGTCAGGTAAAGAGAGAAACAGACCTCCAAAACTTCAGCTTCAAGGAGAACACCTGTCTACCTGCTGAAGGATCGCAATAAACGGACCATATTAAAGATAATTGGAATCCTCGCAAAATAAGACGTCCAAACAAACAGTGCAAACTTTGGAACAAGAACGCTGTCGAGCAGTCACTTATAGTGTAGAATTTGAGTTCTCGAAGAAGAAGATCTAACTCGGTTTAAGGCTGCTCCTGGCTAATGTCTGGTTACAGGAAAAGGAAATGGACAAAATGGGATTTGGGCTGGCAAAGCAACCTGAAATCAGAGACTGTTGTTCCTACCTAGACCTGTCTCCACCACGACATCTCTGGTCAACAGGTGGGCAGAGGTCGGAGCCGACAGAGTGCAGGACTACAGCTGGACGAGGAGAGGTGGACTCTGTGTTTACAACATTGAAGCTTGGTGCTCACGCAGTCAAGGTGGATGGATAGTGTTTACAAGATGTTGAACTTTTGATGTGAAGATGCCGACCTCATGATCACCCCCATCTTGTTGCAGCTCTTTACATACACCCTGATGCAGATTCAAAAGATGCACTACATGTTTATTTGTGTATAAATAACTATATATATGTTCTGTAATTTGTGTAGCATGAAGGAGTTTACAAACTTTGATTTCATTAAACAACCCTGTGCTGTATAATGACTATAAATGACCGTCTATCTTGTACATGTAAATCTATTACATAAAATCCAGCTAGTAGGAGGGGTTAATAGTAGACAATAGGTAGGTGCATCTGCTCATTTCATAATTGTCATGAGATTTATTTGGAATAAAAAAGGCTTACATGTATATGATATCAAGCATTGATTTTCGACTGTTCGAGTAGTGAGCATCATGTCTTAGCAGTTGGCCATATGGGATATGGTATGGATTATTCTATGCTGGCTCACATGTGCATTACCTTACACTGCGGATGGCCCAAGGCCTGGCTTAGCTGCAGACAGGAATGAGGTCACTTATGGCAAATGGATTCCTGATATCTAACCCATTAAGTGATTTGTTTTTTTCTTCTCAGTGCCCCTTTGGCTGTTTACACACAGCTATACATTACACTGGCTACTCAGCTCCAACTCCATCTCTGCATCCAGATTTATGTTGCTCACATACACATTGGTGATTTCTCATGATAGCGTCTAATAATGATAAAAAACGCCCATGTCTTCCCTATTGTGAGGCACTGACTTTGACAGAGGAGCACATTTGCTGCAGATTAAATCTTCATCAAGATTAAAACATTTGTTCAGTTGGATCTGCCGCCTCGTCTGAGCCACATCGCACAAATGATTTTCGTTAAATAATGACCTGCACATTTCGAGATGATCTGTCTTCTTGGCCTTTTAATAATTCCTGTTTTGTTTTACAAGCAGACCCATCATCTGAAAGCCTCATGAATCCTTAACCACTTTTCCAATTTCAATTTTCTTCCAATTCTTCTTAGTCTCGCATTGCTAGACCTATCTCTGTATTACTTCTGCGCTATTCCGGCGCAGGGAGCTGGGGGGGCGAAATCTGAATTCCAATAAAAAACATTTCTTCACTCTCTCTTTTTGAAATACAGTTCACCATTATGTCATCGCATGTGGAGCAGAGCCACTGCGATACGCTAAGTGGATTCAATCACAGCGAGAGAGAGAGAGAGACAGAGAGAGAGAGGGGGAAAAAAAGAGTCAGAGAGAGAATCAAATGACCATTTTTTCGCTGAAATGGTCGCTGGCTGGTGCTGCAGACGCCCTCCTCCAGCCAGAAAGCCCAACATTGAAGGGTGCCAGAGAGTGCTGCACTTGTCACACACACACACACACACACACACACACACACAGCTCTTGTTCTATCAGTGCCATTGAATGCAGACAGATGGTTAATTGCCCCACTGTGTGTGTGTGTGTGTGTGTGTGTGTGTGTGTGTGTGTGTGTGTGTGTGTGTGGTCTCAGAAGATCTAAATGCGCGCCCGGCCTAGGTGAACGCTTCCCATGTCCACCTTCACTCAAACAAGCAACATTCTCTGGTCCAAATTGTTGTCTTTTTTAAATCCAGGCATTCGGCCCTACGAGCTCCAACAACACATGCTCTACTCTAAAGGGATGATTAATCCAAAACTAGCACATAAATGCTACTTCCAACACTAGTACTGTGATAGCGGGGGAAAAAAACATGCAGACCCTCTCATCATCGCTTTGAGAGCTGAAAGTGAAATACACTAAATTACTCTGCTTTGTGTACGGTGGGTCACAGTGGCAGATAAAAGCTTTTGTGAAGGATAATGGGCGTTGAAAGCTGCAGCCCTGAAACCAGACGGCGATAGAAAAGAGCGGTTGTCAAACAGTGACAGATTTGTGGCGCTGATGTGGTGACTTAAACTGGGTTCTAAGGCAACAACTGGGAGATAATGTCTCCGTGTATGCGTCGACTTAACTTTGCAGGGTCCAAATGTAAAACCCGAGGAATGTCAGAGATGTAAAAGCAGCAATCTCACCGGCTATGATGGGGGCCAGACGGAAGATATCTGAGAGGCGGCTGTTGACTGGTTCATATGGGGAGTATTCCAGCAAGTCGTTACCTGCACGGGAAACAAATGACTGTCAACAATATGTGATCGACATCGTGATGTGGCCGAATGTTATTCTATCGTCTTCAACATTATGATATGAATTACACTGATGGGGTAATTGGATAGTAGCTGTAAATCACACATGTTGATACATATATGAGTTCTTATTTTGTAAATATTGATATGTTGTCGTGTAATTATATAATAAAGCATGCGACGAAGGCTGACTTTGGGTTAATTTAAGTAGCCTACAATTATCTCCGTCTCACGTAGGTAGGCCTGATGCTGCTTTCTTACATGGATCACTATACTATGGGAAAGCGGCATATATGTAGTTTTGGAAAAGGAATTCAGAAAGGTGATATTTAGAATAATAAGTACTTGTTTTATTTTAAGGCTTCCTCTGAGGAAAATAAGGTCCCCAGCACACAGTTTGAAGCTGGAAAGGTGGCAGGGTCCATCACATATAAACAAAGCAAAGCAGTATGAAATTGTGTTGTCAGTTTGTTTATTCTGTTAATTTAGGCAATGAAGATTTTTGTCTTCCAATTAAAAGTTATTTCCAAAAACTACGTACTGCACCTTTAAGTATTCAGGCTTCTGAACTGAAACATTATTTTAAAACTTGTACTTTATTTGAATATTTCCTACTTAAACTACTTGCAAGTAGTAAAATAGCTCCACATTAACCAGCTACAGCACTGTCATACCACTTAGTACAAATGAATGCATCAGTGTTAATTATCTAACAGTGTAAATTATTATAAAACAGTGATATTCAGCCTGCTTGATGTATTCTCTGCTTTTATTTCGATATAAAGTACGTTTCTGCACAGTGATGGGATATTTTTTCAAAATAAAGCACCTGAATACTTTCCTCCACCATCATAAACGCATACTTTCAGACTATATTGATCTTATGAATCGATCAAATCATGATTCATAGATTCCTCTGGGTCAGTGCATACTCTGTAAACTCTGAAATATGCTCCAGAAGATCCGGAGACAGTTCTTCTCCTTCTTCATGCCTCTCCTACACCTGCAGTTGTACAGGGGGCTCTGCTTCATGGCATCTATCGCGTTGCGGCACTCGCCCTGCGCCTCGGGACCGGTGACCGCACTGAAGTTGCTCTCCCTCCCAGCCACGCACTGCCTCATCGTCCGGTACTTGGTGCTGCAGCTGTACTCCTTTAGACATTGCTCACTTGCCTTTACGCAGTCCAGACGGACCCGGGAGGAGCTGCTGCTGCTGCTGCTGCTGCTGTCTCCCCTCAAGGTGAACACTGAGTCTGAGGGAAGTCAGAAAGATTTCTAGTTTGTCGACATTGTTGTGCACAGAAAGAGGATAACCGAGAGTATTGTTGCCAAGTGATGCACAAAGACGCACTGGGCGTAGGAAAAACTTTCTGAACCCTAAATCGTGCGTAATTGGGAACAATTTAGATGAACTTTAATGAAACAAAGCGCAGTTTTTAAATATACATCAAAGCCGAAACAACGAAATTCAACAGATTAAAGCGTCACTTACCCAGGAAGGACAATGCAATCACAAAAGTTGTGAGAATCATTGCGCATTAGGAGAATTCTTATGTTTTTTCAAAGAGGGTTTTTTTCTTAATTAGAAGAAAATCTGGAGCCAACTGTCACACAGGTCCGCTTTTCTTCCACGCCGCGCGAGTTCAAGTGATGATCCGGCATCCTGTAGATCCAACATCGACAATCCCAACTCCGGACCCGAGTGCGCCAGCTGAAACCGCACCGCGCGAACCTGCCGGAGTTTCGGACGAGACGCGCCGACTCTGGACCATTTCGGACAAGTCCCTACACAGGAGCTGCCGGACCAAAAACAAAAACAAAAACAAAAATAAACTTCAATGCAACTCTGATCAGTCCAACTTCACGAGGGGGAATTTAACTTGAATCGTCCCCTTTTACGCACTGGACGCGCTCGAAATTCCCAACATCTGGATAAAAAAAAAAGTACATCCCCCTTCGGCAGGTGCGAAGACAAAACAGCGCCGTTTTGATCCGGACCGCTCTCCTCTCTGATGAACAACTGAGGGGGCTCCAGATGCGACGCGTGAGGGCGTGACGTCACGCGACTATGCGCACAATAACAGAGCTGTTAAGGGCTTTCACATTTAACATCCAACCAGCGAGAAACCAATGGATGGAGAGCAGGGCACATCTGGATAGAGTTCACTTATTAACTCTCAGCTCATTATGTATTGATGTGACCTGCAGGCCTCCCTCACGTGCATCTACAGTCTATCAGCTAAATTGCAGCGATTTATTTAAGTGTCTCGATATCTCACTGACACCATTAACAGCCCCTGGTGCTTTCATTTTAAGGAGTGGGTTGAAAAGTTTTCAAGTTGATTACTGGAATTGAGTAGCACAAAGGTATATATCCTTCTTTATCTGAAATTGCAGCTGCCTTATAAGTGGTGGGAGCTGTTGACAGAGGTTTTCCCATCAAAGTTTGTTTTTCTTAAAAATCAGATTGAGAGAATGAGTGAGAAATGAGATGGGGGTACTCACTCGGTAATAATAATTTACTCGGGTTTGGACCTCACAGATTGCTTCGCAGTCCACTCTGATTCTCTCAGAAACTTTTTTAGCTCCGAGTATAAAGAAATGTCTCCTTCAGCTTGTATTAAATTGACAGTTTATACTTTGTTTGATTGCTGACTTAGAACTTTCATCTTGAAACAAATGAAGCTCCACTGCAATGAAACCCCACCGGTTCCAATCTGTATGAGACAGAATGGAGGTTATTAAAGATGCCACATGAGCTTGTGGACACACACACACACACTTCTTAGCATACAGGACATCTAAAAGATCACCTCTGCTTTAATGACAAGAGATGAAAACATCAACCTTAAGGGAAAAAGAATAGGCTCTTATTAAAGGATAAGTTCACTCAAAAAAGGAAAAATCAGTCGTTATCTGCAAGACCCTCATGCTGACAGAAAGTTGGGTGAAGTTTTCGTATAGTCCACAAAAGAATTTCTGGAGCTTCACGACAAAACAGCGTTGCAGCATCACCCTAAACAACTGAAGTAGATGGGACATGTTTAAAAAACATAAAAACAAACAAACAAACAAACTACTACGGAAGCCCCGAGATCTAGAACTGCAAAGTTAAAAGCGTTGTCTCAACCGTGCCTTGAGAGTGCATATAATGTCTTTTCACATCAATATAGGATCTCAGGGCTTCCAGACACTTGGATTACACTGAATGAGCTACATGGAGCCATTTTCTGTTTTTTATTTTTTTATTTAGGCTGTTATAACGTTTTTAAAACAAGCCCTCATCTACTCCAGTTGTTTAGGAGAATGCTGCAACACTGTTTTGCTGTGAAGCGCCAGCAATGAAACTTCACCTGACTTTCCATCGGCAGGTGGGGTGAGCAGATAGTGACTAAATCTTCATTTTTGGGTGAACTTATCCTTTAAAATGACCAAAAATACAAATGTTGGTCAGATTTATACAACAATGTCCTTAGAGTGCCAAACAACTTTTCATTTATCCATTATTCTCTTCTCTCTCTCTTTTTTAATCTTTAGGTTTCCTCAGGCCTCTCAGCTGAGCCTAAGCAGCACCAACGTTGTCTTCCTCATGTGGTAAAACTAACCAAAGAGTGAGACGAGCAGTTGTGTTGCAGAAAAGGGAAAGATATGTAGCTGTCTGTGAATATTAAATAAGAAAAACTCAGGACAACCTGATCAGTAAAGAGAATCAGTGTCAAACTGTATTTGGTAAGCTGCCACTTACCAAACTGATACTGTACATGTAATGAATTTTTTCATCACCTAAATATAGGTGAAATACTGTATGTTGTGATTGTATTGTTCAGAATCTTAAATGTACCATTTCCTTCATAATGTAAAAGATTTATGAAAAAATATATTGTTGAAGTCTCATTGATTTATACACCTTATATTGTGTCTGAACTGCCTTTAATCTATGTGACAGAGCATGCCAACAATGTGAATGGATTGACTGACAAATTAATTGCGAGTGCCCAACGGATCGTATTATAATAAAAACTCTTCCGACCAGATGTGATTCATGTCACATTTCTCACACTAAGTAAAAGGGCGGGCTTCCAGACATTGATTTGTCCATTTATTGCGATGCAAAGAGCCATTAAGAGCTTACTGTAACAGAAAAAGCCAACAATGTTACATCGACTGGCTCTCATGATGTCCCGGTTGAGTTTTTCCCTCTTGTCCAATTTGTATTTGGTCGTATTGTTTACCACGTGGCAATGAAGTGTTTAGAGATTATTGGACAATGCCTTGGAAATGCATCCGATTATGACTTTTAGACCAATAAGTCAATATCTCTCAGCAGAACATGGACAGTGTTGATCGTTAAATATTTAATCTCTACATCTGCAGGATTGTTGACTGACTAATACACCTGATACAAATAATGTGTCTTACGTAACACATCCAGACAACCACACAGTGATATAGTGCTATGGCTTCAGGATGTGATTGATAGCTGCTCGTTAAAGGCCCCAGTCGAGGTGAGGAAGCCATCAGCTGTTAAGTTTCCATTGACGGTGGCTAATGTTGGACTTCCTGTATATGATATGCTCTACTTAAACAAATGAAAAATCCATACAGAATCAGCAGCAGGAAGAGCCCCCCCCCTGCGCTCCCCACACCGGGACTCTTTATTACCACCACGAAAGCTCCCCCTCAGCATTATCCATCTCCGACCCTTTACGGTGATCATTCATTTGATGTGTCCCCCAAGAACACTGAAGCCTTCACTGTGCAGGAACACTTGCAGAATGAGATTTATTAGCGGGTAATCGATATCATTGTATATCACAGGATCAACACTGACCAATTACAGGGTCTCTAGGCCAGTCTCCGCTGCACTGGCAGGAAGCTATAACTCCCCTCATGTTGAAAGGATTAATTTCTTGTTAAAAGGCCCAGTTCAGTCATTTTGTTGATCGTATCCATCACATATATATTCATCTATATAATTAAGGTGTTCAATGTGAGTACTATGTTTCTATAGTTTAAATTGTTTTCTTAAATAACATTATAATTAAAACAACAACATTTACAGCCTCATTCAACTATATTAAAGTATTACAATGCAATATGCTTTTGGTAGTATCCAGTACTCAACACCTGCAGGCTTGAAAAGCAGCTGTTGAAAGCTCGCTCTTCTCCCAAAAATCAGCCCAAGATGGCTACCAAAATGTTGAAAATTTAAGTTTCTGCAAACCACAAATATATTAAAACTTTCTTACTTATGTTGCAATATTACCTTTCATTAGGTTCAGTTTTCAATATGTATCTTGTGAAAACAGTGTTTATTGTCTAGTTAGGTTGAGGCACAAAAAACATTGGTTAGGGTTAGGAAAAGATCATGATATTGGCTTATTTATTTATTTTTTTTGGCGAGAGATAACTGCATCTTTTGTCAAAAATATCTTGTTTTTATCACCACAAACACTACTGGAAACTGGCCTGAGATCTCCATAAAGATATTCAATTGGGTCATGCTTAAATGTGTTGAAACGCAAACTGTGGTCACTGGCTTGGCTGCTTGACTACATGAGCATCCCCTTCAACCTCCTGATATGAAAGTCAGGTATACATATAATGTGTACGTGATATGACCCGTTTCGTAGAAATATCAATATGCTACGTAGCCTATGACATATACAGGTGTGAATTAACCAGTGATTTGCAGAAATGCGAACTGTAGGCTACTCAAGGATGTCTTTGATCAGCTTAGTTCAATCAAGTCTCGTTTCAATCACAATCAGAGGTATAAAAACAGCTGTAGAACCTTCTAAATCCCATCCTGCACTCTCCATCTGTAAGCTTTCTATGTTTTTGATACTACAATTGTGCCATAATATGACTGAATCCTGAACACAGGATACATCCTTGCCAAACACTGTGAATGGCATGGATGTGCCTGTGGAATACGAACACAGAAGAATGGAAGGCTGTGTTTTCAGACATATTTTCGCTCAGTATGGCCCAAACACTGCTTTTGCCAAAAGCCCCAACAACAGTGTGTTGGGAGCATGCTGAGCATATGGACAGACAATATGCACGTTCATGCAGTTTTTGCCAAAATATGACAAATCATAAATGAAGTCAAAAGAAGAAAAGAAAAAGATGGACAATGGAGGAGGTGGTTACAGCGCAGACGTGTTTGCATCTAAAGTAACAACTTTATATTCATAGGGATGTTTTGATACTATTTTCCTCCCATTGGGAGATCTGGTCACCTTCAGAAACTGTTCGGCATGAATTTCATGCGACTTCAACTGCTGTCCTCGAACGGGAAGCAACATATAATAGTTTGGGAGTTCAGTGGTATGTAATTAAATTTTGAATACATCTGCCGTATTGTAACATATCTATGTAACCAAGCATCCTATTCAGTTACATTCACCATATTGTCTTGTCATACCACCAATACTATTCGTCTCTGTATACCAACAATATACGTACAGCAGTCTAGCCTGTAGAACAATAATATTGATAAGCGAGCCTTGACGCAAACAATGCGACAATAATTTGTTCATCCCCATGAGTTGAACCAAAGGGAGATGCCCCCCTTTCTCAGGAGCGGTAATCATCGGAATGTCTTTGTTATCATCCGATAAAGGCTTTAAATTATTGCCAGGTTCCACTACGCGAGAGACTTGATTTTCTCTGCAATTATGTATGGGGAAAAAATAGCATATATCGGTATCGGCATCAACAATCGGCCAAAATGAGTTGGAAAATATCAACGTATTGATAAACCTCTCAATAACTCAAGCAATCAAGAAGCCACACAAATCTGATGGCATCCCAGCACATCCCCCTCCCTCTCAAACAAAAGCAGGCAGCCCGAGCCGGCACAGACCCTGCAAGTCTGCACAAAACCCAACGACCTGTGTCGCCCCAGCACGACTCGGAGTGCCCCAAGGAGATGCCGATAATGTGCATCCCTGCTTCTCAGATTTAAATATATCTTAGAAGCCTCAAGAAAGAAACTGACTGGTATTTTACAATGGAAACATTTTGTGTAGCTGCGTATGTATTATTTTTTCTATTTTATGACTTTATAATATCCGAAGACCTCTCTGATTTACTGTATCCTATGATTTTTTAAAGTTCACTGATTAAAATTCTTTTAGCCTGAAAATCAAAGCCAAGGCTCTTGTTATATTTCGGCCACAGTAACAGATTGTGGTTGCAGTGTTTGCCCCAATAAAGTAAATCCTTTTAGTTGTTATCTACAGAACATGATGGTGTTTCGATAAATAATGTATTCTGGAAGCAGCAGTTCTATCATAAGCATCCCTGATCACAGTGGCTGGTGCCTCAACCTTTAATGAAATAAAGAGAGACTACAGTACCATCTAGTGGAAAACACAACCCTGCACCTGCTTCTCTGACCTGCTGAATCATGGGGCTGCTTCACATGACTTCTACAAGTTCACTTTTAGAATGATCCTTTAGACATGCTCTCTTTTTTTGTTTACTATACTTTTTAACAATACTTCATATCAACATCATCAATATTAAAATGGTAGATTTATGGTTAATTACACTTAATACTGGTTTCACAGTGAACAAACAAATTCTTTATAAACCATTTATCAAGCAATTGTTTATCATAAAGCTGCAAATGATCTTTATAAACCTTTTCAATTGCTCAATAAATGGTTAACAGAGCAATAAAAACTATTAGCCATCTTTGTGAGGATGTGCCTTCCCAGTGTATTATTTTGTTGTGCTAAAACACGTTCATATGTACCTACTACCAACCTGAACCTTTATATTTGTGGGTTTTCAGCAGTTGGGTTGATGTAAAGTGTCATCTTTTTTTTAATTAGCAAAAGAATCAAGTGTTTTTCAGTCCCAATTGTGTTCCCCCCAGACTTTTAATAACTCCCTCTGGCCGCCCCTCTGAAACATTTCTGGGCGCACCCCTGCAAATAAAGACAATGCATTCCATTTTAGAGACATCTAGGAAGAGACAAACAAAGAAACCAACCTGGCCATGAAACATGTTAGGTGACATCAAATATTTATGGTACCGTCAGCCCTGCCTACCAATGTGAAACTAACCTCTTTTCACATCCAGTTTATCTCCTCTCACAAATATCTCCTTCTTTGTTCTGTATCGTCTGTGTCACTGATTTTTTTTCTGCGGTGGGTCACTTACTGTGAAGTGAACCCGCAGGACCCATCGACCCCTCCTGCCCTCCTATGGGGAAACTGAACACATCGTATTACCTTCAACAAAAAGTATTTTTAGGTATTTTCAGCTTAGCAACCAGACGACGACAGATTCTCGGAAAGAAGTGCAGGGAATAAAACTGATTTAATGTAACATTACTCTGTTTTCTCAGTCTGTCTGTAGACACGTTCATAACTCAAGAACAATTGAGAATAGAAAACTTCACACTTTCACCACAGGTTTCCCCCAGAGAACGGATGTTCTGATTAGATTTTCGAGAGCACCTTGCTGCATTAATTTGCATATCAGAGATGCAGACGGAAGAAAAGAAAAAAAAAGAAAAAAAAAGAAAAAAACTCAGACCATTAAGCGTCATGGTTAACTCACAGCTTCCCTAAGGCAAGAACAAGGTCAGTTTGGTTGTGATTAGCATCAGGGAGAAGTGACTTTGATTACACAAAAGTAATGGGAACTTGCTGTGGGGTTGGGGTTTGGCATCTGTCTGGACAGAACAGGAAGGAGACTTGTGTCCTGGAGCTGGAAAACTCATCTCTTGTTTCCTCCGTGACCCAGAAAAAAAAAAAAGATGTTTGTGCCGCCGTGTGTCTCGCTGTGCTGATAATGGAGGATGGTATGAGTCGTCTCCCTTATCTGTGAGTAAGGAGAGAATAGGACAGCTCGCAACTGTGATTGAAAATGTCTAAAGACAGTCAGCAGTTTCAGGTTAATGAGCGTTTATTCTGAGCTCACTCCAAACTTAGATCTCCGACAAGGCATATTGTGAGCTGGTACAGGTCCATCGCCTCAGTAGCACACATCTATTTTTGATGATGTTGTAAATAAACTGCCCAAAACAGCCTCCACTTTACCTTGGCTACCATCCACTTCACCTGCATTCCTCCACCTGGGGTTATTTTTTGATAGAAAAGGTAGGTAGGTAGGTAGGTAGTTTAAAAGGATTGTGGATATATACATATATATGAATTTCTTACTCCCTTATATCGGTATTGGCATCGGTGTTACGTTTTGGCAATAATTGTTCAGGACCCAGACACTTTGGAGGCAGACACAAGCTTTATTTAATGAAAAATTATTAAAAACAAAAGATCATACAAGCCCAAAAACCAAAAATAGCAAAATGCCAAAAACACAAATTAGCAAAGTACAACTCAGGAACAACACAAGGAATAAAGCAAGAAACATAAAGCCTGGAACAAAAACCAGAAAAACATACCAAGGGGAGACGCTGGAAGAGGCTCAGGAAACAACACAGGTGAGTAAAACAGGACGATCTGACAATCAGGGAACACACAGACTATACACACACACAAGGGCTGATTAACAACCCTAACCCTAAACTACATATTTTTTTTTTATATATATATTTATATATTATTATATATATATACACACACACACGACGATCTGGCATTATTATTGTCAGATTATTATATATATATATATATAATAATCTGACAATAACAATAATGTATGTGTATATACATATATATACATATATATATTTTCATGTCTGTCAGGGCATAATATTTTGTGATACTATAATAACGAATTTGTTTAACCCAAAAACCCTCCTGCTGTAATTCCTTTAAGGGTCATTCTCACAACGAATAATGCTTCTAATTATAAATAGAATAATTATGATGAGATGGGAGATACCACGAGAACACTGTTGCGCTGTTGTGCTCAATGTCGTTGTGACAATATTTGGAGGTAGTGTGATGGACACACTGCTGAGTTGGTGTGGTGGCTTGTTACAAGATCAGTGATACAAAAATGGATCACTGTCACCAAATTGTTCAGGGTCATCTTCTTATAGATGTATTTCTTACTTAAGAAGTCCAAAATGTCGGCATTAGTTAATTGGTCTCAATGAAAACAAAAACAAAAAGGGGAAACAAATCTTGCATTAAACAACTTATCAAACTGTGTAAAAATAAACACATGCAAATGTGTTGCAGCTGTTGGGGCTGCTTTGACTTTCATTTAAAAGTTTTTGCTTCATTGCCCGTGATTCACTGCAAATTACCACACGACCAGACGACATATGGGGGGGGGGGTGCACACAAACATACAGACACGCCCAAAAGTGTGGGCACAGCCAGCTGGCATTTAGAAAAGCAAACAAGCAAACATGATGAGTAAATTGCTTTATGGCACGGCTCTGCTTATTTGGCAATTACTCTTGTGTCAGCTGTTAGTGAAGAGTGTTCTATCATTTAATGCTCTCAAATGGAAAAAGAGACTGTTCCCTCACCGAGCACAGCATGCATACAGTATGTCCATGCACACTGTGGAGAGATTGTGATGGATCTGCTTTGCACGGTGGTACCAGCAGGGGGCAGTGTTGTTCCACCATTTGGTGCAGCACAAAGCCTCGAAGGCAAGACTGCACTGCATTTCATAACACCACTGTGGAGCTAATCTTAAAAATAGTGCTGAGTGTAGAGCAGCCATTGTCTCATCACCTCAAATGCTCCGTGAGAATTTAGCCATCATGCAACAATCGTGCAAGCCTGATCTTTCTTCAATGCTGAATATTTCTCTCCCTCACTTACAGTGAACCAAAGTGACAGTGGAGGTGTCACAGCCAGTCATGTGGAACGGTTAATTCCTTTTCTTTTACTGTAAGCCTAGTATTTTCCTTTTAAGTCTGCGCATATGCACATGGACTGTGTGTGGGCAGACTCCTGGAGGAACACCACCAACAAGCCCTTCGTGATCACAGAAACAGGATTTCATTGGCACTTCACAATTTTTTTTGTCATACTGTATGTGTTAATTTTAGATGGTCCAGTTCCAGGTGGCTCTGGCACCACGGCAATGCTGCTATTGTTTTAACACTCCGCAGATATCCTGCAGTGTTACCCTGGTGAGAGTCTGTATATCCACGATGCAAGCCTGTGGACATGGGGGGGCCCCTCCATCGCTGCTTTGCGTCCCTGGCAGGCTTTGGCCTCGAGTAGGTTTTTACATATTTAGGGGTGATATAAAATAGCTCCGTTCTTGTTGCAATTAAAACAAGCTGCTCGACGGGTGCTCCCAATTGGGATGCTTCCAAAGTCGTTATATAAGATGGTATTTTCAATTTCACAGGGAGGGTGCTATATTTAAAGATTCTGTTCAAATCATGTTATTGATCATCTACAGTATGTATACCTTTACTATATAATTATCTCAAGTATAGAAAGGCTACAATGGCTACATGCGGGAATATGCTCGTTATTTTCATCGAAGTTGAATGTGGACACAGCCAAGTGGAGGGAAAAGTAATCAATGTTAGATGAAAGTTTTAAATATTTGACTTTCTGTCAGCTCTTTGTAAGTTCATCCAATAATATGAGACCAGGAACACGCTGTCCTTTCATGTCGACGTTCATAATTGTCCAATTTGTTCAAAGCTTTCAACCACATTTTTTTTTTTTTTTTACCTTGGTGTTAACTGCAGTAAATATGAAAATGGCACAAATAATGTGGCTCTAAACAACTAATCCATTATGTATCTTAAGGTTTGGTTTTAGTTTAGCATGAGGGATTTTAGCGCAAATCATCAGTTG
The DNA here is from genome assembly GCA_900302685.1 of Spondyliosoma cantharus. Classification (NCBI taxonomy): domain Eukaryota; kingdom Metazoa; phylum Chordata; class Actinopteri; order Spariformes; family Sparidae; genus Spondyliosoma; species Spondyliosoma cantharus. The sequence continues at coordinate 40,924 of OMLP01044811.1, read as the reverse complement.
ATTAAAATTGATTTCCCGAATGTTCGGAAAAAAAAATACGGCTACAGTAGATATATCATAAAATGCCAAAACTTAGTAAAGTGCCCTTTTTGCACACTGGTGCCCCACCGCATACAGCCCTTTTACTTTTTTTTTTACGCCCCTGCCCCTCAAACATCCCGAGTCCGCCACTGGTTTTCTGGATATTTTTGACAAGGTACCGTGACGTATCAACATGTGTGAACTCGACACTGGTTGATATTTTCAAGACAACCTCGGCACAATTCCCAGGCATGTTTATGTGGTAACAAAAGACACTCATTTATGGCTCGAAATCAAGCCGTCTCAAGCCATGTTTGTGGCAACCAAAACCAGGTATACTATGCCACAAACATGTTTCCCCAACCCTAACCATGTGGTTGTTGTGCCTAAACCTAACCAGAGCATAAGCACAGCCTTGTGATACCAGAGAAATAGAAAAGTTGTGTTAAATTGCAACATAAGATTTAAAACTATCTATGGTTTTTGCAGAAACACGCTTTGCCAACATTTATTCTGCCCATTGGGTTTTGTCCTGACGAGTTCAGTTCTTAATAGATCTTAATAGACTTGCCAGCATCCATAAACACTCCACATTCGATTACGCAGTGTGCTTATACTGCACTTCAAATTGTGATCATGTAACATATTGTGCCTCTGCAGCTTGAATATTGTTCTTGGCTCTCACTGTTTTTTTCCTCGCCGTCATTTTGCCCTCAGTATCCCCGCTTGGTATTCCCCCCCACACTTCCAATTATCCTTGACGTGATAACACACTATAATGTGACACACAAGGGCAAACAGCTACTCTGTCTAGAAACAGATCTCCCCCTGACCAACTCTTGCCTCTGCACACTGGTAAAGAAAGTGCCTCGAAAGTATCAGTGAGCCGCCATCAGACCGACGGATTCTTCCGATATTTGCATTCTCATTATTTGTAGACAACACACTGCAGTCCTGAAACACCCTTCATTAAGTATTTTTGCGAGACTGAGAGAAACTGGCTACTTCTGCACTTCTGATAATAACCTTTCACAGACTATTTGCTGTCTTCTAAAGGCAGAAAAGTGAAGTGAACCACATCAGCTGCATACAAAACTAAAACCCAAGCAAGTAGGAAACCACCAGACGGCCAAGGCAACTATCAGTGCTCCAGCTGTCATAAGACCAAAATACTATGAAAAATACATGCAAAATATATACCTAAAAAGTGTTAACAATATTCCAGCAAACATGCAAGTTAACATACAAATTACAACATTCAGTGTTTACTACATACTGTACCTCGATCTGCCAACTGGCTGTGAGCAACAGCAGCCACTCACTGCTCTAACTGCTGTCAAAGACAAACCTTTACTGCTTGCTTTAAGCTCCATCCACAAATGAACAAACGCATTGATTTACCTCGTAGAGATAGAGTCAGCTTTGCTACCCACTTCAGCATCCAATTTCCACAGCACACTTGATCTTTTGCAGCTGTACCGTACCTTGGCGCGATTTGGAGGTTGTTTTAAGAGCCGTTTTTCATTTTTGGAACCCTTTTTAGTTCCACAATCAAACCATGAGACTCACATCGAAGGATTTGGTTCAGATAAATTGAAACTGAGTTCATTCGGTTTCAGTTGTTGTCAGAACGGTAACGGTACTTGATTAGACGGATGCAGCAGCTTCTCTGATTGAAAGGAGGTAAACCTGCTCAAGCTTACTTTGCCATGTTACAGCTATTCATCTCACATTGCTACAAAAAGATACGCTGCCTCATCACGATGCATCTTGCAAACAGCTTGTGTTTAGAAAGGTAAAAGTATCATCAAAAACAAATTGGATCTTTCTTTCACTTGCTTCCAAAACAAATACGCTTGCTAGCCAGCACAAAATCTTCAAGAGGCCATGGTACTCGTACCGCTTTTGTCCACAAGGGGCGGCAGAATCACCAAAAAAATGAAAGTTCCTTGTAGCTGCTATAATTTGAACAATATAGTGGTAGGGGTAAGCTCATTTAAAGCAACATTATGTATATTTTGTCCCTTAAAATAATAATAATAGTTTCAAAGTCACTTCATGGTTCGATGTCTTGTAATAGGCTGAATGGTGTCTCTGTCTCATCTATCACTTGTTTCTGCGCTATGTAACTTCAGTGAGAGTGGGATCACAGCATTACATACATGTTTACTTCAACATACAAGTTTTTTAACACATGACTTTGTTACGATGTAATGAGTTTTGTTTGTAGTTAGCACCTACATACATCCGAAAAATTGTTACAGACCTGGGATTTGTATTTACGCTAGTGTGGCATTACATTTTTTATCTTAAGTATTTCATCATTTGTTTACAGAGTGTTTACAGTGGGTGTTGTTCAGTAACCTCAACACAATGAACAGTAACTGGAGACAACTGTTTATTGTATCCAGTTTTTCTGGTTTTCATCACTTAATGGACTTTAATGGGGTATTTAATTTACTAACACATTGTAGGCAGTGAACTCTGAACCTTAATGGGGATAATGCTGCGCTCATGCCAGCTGAGCAGAGCAGACTCAGACTGCTATATGCTTATGTGGTGTTTTCAGCTGTGCAGCTTCAGCAAGTATAAAGAGCAGCACATACTGTAAGCCATAAGCGCTTCCTTAAATAGGATCTTTACATTTTACTGGCCTTCTACATTAACTTTAATATCCAATAGAGTGGGAAGACTTATTGTGGCTTAAGACTCGAGCACATGAACAAAGTGTGGCAGCGTTTTAAAGTTGTGTTACACATTAAGGAATCCCCTAAAAAGGCAGATTTTGGCAGATGGATCACAACAGCTTGTACGTGACTCCGAGCTTTGACATATAACACTTTAAAAGCGGTTCATTAAATTCACTACCTGCCCATCTGATGAATTACAGCGTGTAAAATGCAGAACTTTCATCATCACATCGCTTCCACCGCCAAATAAAATGTCATCACGTCCAGCAAGGAAATGTCACCAATCAGAGGGAAATTTTGATCCACGGCGTGCTGCAGACTGAGGCCTGGAAGGAAAAAGGGGAGATTTAATGAAACAAACACAACAAAGCCCAACAAGATTCTTTGAGTCTAGCAGAAGTGTTGTTGGTTCTTCCACTGAGTGTTGATGCTGTTGTATTCCCACAGCGTTCACATCCTGCTATTACTCAATGTTAGGCCTCTTATTGATAGGTGCATTAGAAAAAACATTCTGGTGTGACTTATTTCCTGCTCAGCTATTACAGTATTTTCTTGTTTTGTTCGTTCTGATGTTTCTCTGAGAAAAATATGTTGAAATGATGACTGATTTCTTCTTTATTTTCATTTCATCTACAGACATGGCTGTGATTGACACAAGGAGACTCCTAGTGTAACCACATAAACCTAGGATTATGAGATTATAAACCAACAATGAATTACCCAAGAGGAAAAAGACTCAAAAAAACTAAGGCACTCCCCTTCCCATTTCACCTTTTTTTATAGTCGTGTTCCTGTGTGCAAATATGAAACTGAGTGGTGCTGAATTTTACGCCCTATAACTGTATAACTGATGCAACTTTCAAAAAAGTGTGATTTGTGGCTTCTGGTTCACTTTGATGGATTGCTTTGACAGCCTGAATTAAATGTCTGTGGAGTTGTTTTCTCTCACTGCAGGAAACTGAATGAAGCAAAGAGGTCCGACAAAACCGATTTTTACAATGCTCTCGGTCATGGTGCACGCATATAATTATGTCACAATCGACTTGAGCGAGGGAAAGTGAAAAATCAGCAAAAAGTCATATTACACTGGAATGACCTTATAATATGGACCTGAAACTGGATGTGAGGGCTGTGAACAATATGTCTGCCCGCTCTGAATGTGTGTGGATTTTTATTGTGGCGCTCACGTTGCTGCTTCAGCGCTTCTGTTGCTTATTCATGGAGTGAAATGCCCAAAAAGGCCTCTTTCATCTGTGCGTCTCAGTCCTCAGGGTCTCTGGGACTTCTTTATCACTGCTCGCTGTGTTCATAAACAACTGATTCGCATTATTTGTTATTTCGACAAATGTGTTGTAAAAATGAAATTACCAAACCAATAAAAGGCTCCCCGTTTTCAGCTATCCTCGTTGAATTGCTTCTCTTTAGCTCTGCAGACAACTGTAATCCCCCTAACTGTCTCGTCTTTAGCGTCATCTGTAACCTTACTTGTGCACACTTAAACACCTCATGCCTGCATGATGGACCTTGTCCCAAATCCAGACAGAATACAAGTTTTTAAGTATAATCACATCTTTATGATTTATTTAGCAGTTTGAATGCACTTTCGGACTAGAGCGCCGCATTTTTCTGTCCGAACATGACCAAATCCGAAAGAGTTGAAACTAAGAGGCAGTATTTGTACATTTCTGGGGGCGCCCTTGCTTATAATGGACATGTACACTGTAGAGGAAGGTTAATAGGCTTTGTCCTACGCACACAGCTTAGATATAAATAAATTTAAAAAAAATGAATACACACTTTATTTTTATGGTTATGTGCACAAAGAAGATGACGTGACCAAATCCAGACATCATTTCAACATTTTTGTCCAAACCTGGATATCCATATTTTAGACCCAATACAGTCTTTGAAATATACCAGGTTACAGATTGCTGTTCAAAATGTCATAAATAATATAAGTATTTTATTTACTTCGTTAACCCAATGTAAAGTATCTTATTGCATTTGATTCTTTTTCACAAAAGTTCTAAAACTGGGCAACCAAGCTGACAAATCCTCACTTTTCTGGTGCGAACTAAGCAACTGGAATTAGCATATAGTAAGAAATTGGGACACAGCTTGTGGGCCACAGTCTCTCTCCCACACAAAGAAGTACTAACAGAGAATAAATGCGGTACTCCAAGCCATTTCCTGGGAGTCCACCATTTTATTATGCAGTGGATGGCTTCTGCTATCAAGCGCTGAATTAATCAAGGCAACAGAGCAAATCACAGGTACCACAACTCTGACTCGCCTGGAAGGCCTAACCTCTGTCTTCAGCGCCTTTAACCAGGGACATGCAGACTTTAGTGGCTAATGTAGCTCAAGCCGCTGCCCTTTTTGCCCTGTGTGGGTGAAATGCCCCTCTGGACCCAATTAATAAAATAGTAATTATCATAATTATAGTTTTGTTGTTAGTCGTTTCCTCTTACCTTTCTTTATGTCTTTGTGTGTAAATGAAAATGACATAAGGTCTTTTCCTGATAATAATGGAGGCGATTTACGCAAGATTAATAGTGGATTAGCATGGTTGCCTAATATTAAGGCTGTAACAATGTCTTACCTTAATTAAGTTAAGTGCTTTATTAATTAATCAAGAATAGAGAACACCACAAAGCAGCTGTATTTTGTTTTCATTTGCAGTCAGTCTGTTGTAGTTGTTATTTTGAACCATTGTAGCCTTTAATGGATTTGAGCATGTTTGAATATTTTTATAATAACTTGATTTTATGCTTTTAGTAATTGGCTGAATTGGTTTTATTAGACATCACTGAATTGAATTCAGGAAATTGACACTGTTTTTTAGACATTTTAGACTGTATCAGTTTGGGACACAGTAGTACAGTTATTAAATTATTCATACCCGACTGTCCACAAATAGCAGTAGTGGGGGTGATCACAACCATCCCGGCAGCCTTTCCCTATCCAGACACTTTGATGCCCTGTGATAAGCTCTATTGCCATAGTGAAGGTTAAAGGGTAAGCTGTGCTCCCCGCTTCGATGGTTATTTGCATACTACGCTGTAGTACAGCTGTAAAGTGTCAGTATCTAACAAATATGAGTGATGTTTGTGCATGATATTTGGAGCCCTGGATGTTAGATTCTCAGGTCTTATCGTGTCTGTCCACATGGTCTTTTCTCCAGGCCTGGTGTACATTATACATTACAGCGGACTTATATTGTGTGTGAGCTGTCATGAGTTTACCCAACACTATCTTTTATTAAACATTCGTGTCACTGACTTTGACTCAACGTGATTGTATTAGGATAAGGGGTGCAGCCATGTGCATAATTCAAGATAACTACTGAAGGATGTGTATCAAAATACTTAACTACAGCCAATACTGTTGACCACTCTCCTGCATGCTTTGGTTACTTGGTTCAAACCCAGATCCAGCCGATGGAGGTGGATTTTTGCAATGCATCAGTGATTCCCTTTCATAAAATAGTAATTTTCACACATTTTATCATAATATGTGTGACCTTACAGATGCAGAGTGCCGTAACCACAGAAACAAGCAGAGAACATTTGTTGATGTTTGAAGGCCAAACTATGAAACGGATATAGATGTAAAACATGAACTGTGTGCTTTTACAAAGATGATTTAGATGCTGCACTCATCAAACAAACGAACATTGTTCATGTTTCTTCTTCAGCTTAAGTGCCTATTCAAGCTAATGGTATCATCTCATGAAATAATCTTTCATTAAAAACATGTAAATATGTGATTTTAAAGGATAACTTTAAAGGATAAAATGTCACGAGGTTCACGGCAAAACAGAATTCTCCTAAACAACTCAAGTAGATGGGGACTCCTAGATGGGGGAACCAAAAGACAAAACAAAACATAAAATAGCTTCACTCAGCTTATCCTGCATACTTCAAGTCACGAGTTGATTTGACCAGTTGTTATTTACACCCTTGTTAAAACCAAGTCTTTACTGTAGCTGCTAAGCTAAATGTGTTGGATTACACCTAATGAGCTGTAAGCCATTTTATATTTTTTTCATTGTTGTTGTTCACTTTAAAACAAGTCCCTATCTACTTCAGTTGTTTAGGAGAATGCGGCAACGCTGTTTTAGATCATGTTTAAATTTAGCTGCCTTATTTATGCATAACACATTCAGTGACGAAGATCTCGGACCATCAAAATAGATGTTTAAATGATAAGAAACCATGAAAAGGTGGTAAATTAGCTTTAGCTATGGCCATGCAGATATGTTTTTGTCCTTATAACCTCCAAATTAATTTCTTTCAACGGCATAACAAATTAGATATTACAATACACGATATATGTCAAAATACTGTATGGTCTCATCTCATTTTTTGTTTTACCTCCCATGTGCAATAGTTACTGTGTGTTGGCTTTAAAGTGCAGTGTGTGTTTGAAGTCACCTGAATTAATTTGGGGTGTGTTAATTTTAATAGAGATACCCAGACTGTGACAAGGTGTCACAAACAACTTCCACACATGAGACACTGTCTGGCTATACCGATATCTTTTCACAAATAATACGATACTCATCAATCAAGCTGCTACAATACCACACAATGCATTTTGTGATCTCTGATTACACAGGGAAAGTGCTCAGGGCGATTTAACAGATTCATCATTCAACATTCAAATACCATTTCTCTGACTATAATCTCATCTCTTAAAAGCTCCTCTCTGCATGAATCCTCAATTGCTGAGAATACCCCAAAGATTCCCTATATAGAGGTATTATGATAATCGACAGCGATTGAACCTTTTTGTCTTAATCTACATCTGTTACCGTGTTGTGTAAACAGATTAGCGTTGCATGTATGCTGTATATCTGCTGTGTGTACACAATTATAATTCAATTAAAGCATCTCCAATAATATGCTTGCCGTACATCCTCATGCATTGTTTACATGTCGAGGTGTCAGAGGGGAGTTTAGCTGCACAGCAGTATCAAAAATATAGCAGAGGTGGGTGTTTTCTTTTGGCACGCACGCACGCACACACACTTTCTCATTTCTGTTTAACAGAATTTTGTAAAAATTGTCCGATTGCCAATTATTCATTTGCATGTGCAGATCTTGCTTTTCGGTACGGATCATGGTTCTGCATTGGCAGGTGTTAATAAATAACACTTCAGATGCTAGCACAGCTTGTGATTAGGAAAATACAGTTATAAAATACAAACAGCTCTAATTAAGAATAGCTTTCAATCTGCTGGTCTTAATCTTGCAATCATTATCTTTAGACTAAATAATAATTAGAGCACTGTATAATGGCCTAGGCAGTCAGTGCTTATGAATTTAAAGGTGATATTGATGTTTGGAGCCATGGATGTTAGATTCTCAGGTCTTACCGCATCTGTCCACATGGTCTTTTCTCCAGGCCGAGTGTGAGCTGTCAGAAGTTTACACAACAGGACAAATAATTTTCAAAAAGTAATACATCTACAGTCTTAACAGAAAGGTGCAGGATAAGAAAATGTCTATTATGATCATAAATGAATAATTTTAAAATGTTTGTCAGGTCCAAAATGATTGTTTTGTTTATGGAGAGCCGATCTCATGCCCGTTCCGGTTTGCTCCATTGGACCTTATTTCAGAAAAAACTGGTTGTGAATGGAGAGAGACAAGTATTTTTTTTATTCCGCTTGGGTTGTGAACTACACATATGATGCTGTGCCAATTTAAAAGATAATTTTCCGAGTCAACAAAGTCGCAGTTTGTCATAAAACTAATGTAAGACTGTGAAATGACGTAATTATGAAGACTACACAGCCAACAGTCACGTTTAGTAACATTGTGTTGTTGAGCGGTCACCAAAACCCCTAACGTAAACAATCGTAGAGCGGGTCCTGTATACTTGCAGCTCACGAAACTGACAAACTACCCTTTCACAGAACTGCAGTTGTCAATATGACCAGATTTACTATGATTTTCATCTTTTTTAGTACCGTTTGTGGTGAGCTATTGGCCATGTTGGTGTTGGTGTTGGTGACATGTTGAGCGAGATGATGTAGTTCCCTTAGCTGTTTAACACAAAACTAGATGGTATTTTACTTAAATGACAAACTGAGACTTTCTTGACTTGAAAAATTATCTTTGAAAATTGACAAACATCATATGTGTTGTTCATGGTAAAAGTGGGACAAAACAATTATTTGTCTCTTTACCATGCAAAGTTTTTCCAAATAAGGTCCCATGGGTATAAGAATTCTGATGGTTGGCTCCAACCTCTATCAAGGTTTGTCAGCCAATAGTATAATAATGTTGTCATCTGGATGGATTTGCGAAATCCATCGCGATAGGGTTCAAAGTATGCGCTTGTGGCTGAACCTCAGTGTTCCGGACCAATCAGCCTCCTGTGAGGAAGTGCTGGCAGTGTTCTAACATGGTTTGATGAACTGCTACAGAGGTTAGCATAGATGCTGCTATAGAAATTATAAGAACTTAATTGAAAGAAAATAATTAAATGTGGTTGGAAGAAGAAAGAAAGAAGCAAAAGAAGCAAAAGAAGCAAAAGAGCGGTGAGCGTCGACGTGCAGTCAAGTCTGTATGTGAACCTCAGCATTACTTTTTGCTTGTCTTGCATATTGCCAGTGCATACGTTATGCCTGTGTTGGCTTTACAGATGGCAGTTAGTTGAGCCCCAGGCTACACACCATCTCATGATAGATGGCTCATCAATATGACTGACAAGTGCTGGTGAAGATCTCCTGCTGAGGGGAGAAAGAAGAAGAGACCAGACAGGTGCAGCACAGGTAGCAACTTCAATTCTACTTCTGTCTCCACTGAAATACCACTGGGTAGATTAGAGTGCCTCAGTTTTGGCTGAGAGCCAGTGATAGTATTTCACACTTTTGTTTACAGCAAGAGACAGTTGTTGACTCTACAATATTGCAGGAGGGATTCCCTGCCTCCCTGCATTTCTGCTTCTTACAGGGCGGAATAACAGCATGTGAGGTAGATTCCCTTGTTCTTCACTGGTGGGACTAATAACGCTCTTCCTGCACAAGAACATAAAAATTGCAAAATTTGTTTTATTTGCTGGCTGTAAAAAAAAAGAAGAATCGAACGAGTTGCAGAAGTCCCAAGAAGGCAGTAAAATCCTGAGTGGGGTTTTCCATATAATCTTTTT